>OY744477.1:153683395-153845589 GCA_963556175.1 Tipula confusa
TGAGAAAGAATATGTATGGACTTCGGTCTTAGAATGTAAAACCGGGCACTTAATAATACATGATAAATATATAAAAAAAATAAGATCATGTCCAAAAAATCAGCGAGCGTTTTGAGATTGAAGATTGGAACGATATAAAAAAACCTTCTAAATTGCATAGAAGGAACGATTTTACCACCTTTGAAAATACTTCTGAAGTCAGTCATTTTTAAATAATACACAAATCATTAAGTTTATTTAAGAAAGCCGTAATTAAAATATTCTTTCACAAGCATAGCAATTTAATTAAATCATAAATTGGTGGAATGTCATAATTACATTTTAAACACATTACAATTTTTCCAAAAACTCATTTTATTTTTCAATTAATTGTACTTAAGCATTTATAGCTATAACAGCCTAGACTAACTTTTAAATATGCCTTTAAGCGTTTTTTTATTTTATTTTTTTCTTTAGATTCCTGTTAAACCGTAAAAAAATTACACCACAATTTATAACCGGAGCAAAACAAAAAAAAAAAAAAAAGGAAAATTAAAAAAGAAAAGTTTAAATAAATATTATATATATATAAAAACTAATTCAATAATTCAAAATAAATTTTATTTAATCCACAAAAAAAAAAAAATAAATTCTCCGTCAATATTATTAAATTTTTTGTGTAATTTTTCGAAACAAACTGAGTAGAAAACTCAGTCTCTTTTTTCTGTAATTTTCCTTTTTATACTTCCTCCTCTATTGTTACGAATATATGACTGGAATATGTATGTTTATATATAGGAACGTAAATAATTTTATTTTACGATCGAAAAGTTTAATAAAGCTCTAGGAACGAACAACGAAAAAAAAACAAAATGTTAAAGAAAATAAAAGATGTGGAAGACGACAACGAAAAGCTACAAAAACAGCAAACTTTTATTTTGATACAGTGTTTTTTACATTATAAATGATGGAGGAAAATTCGACAGAAATTTATTTTCATTTTGTCGTTTCTATATACACAATATTTTATATGCTCTTATTTACCGGCTATTTCAATTGTTTGGTTGTTGTTCAAAGTGCTTGCTATTTTTAAAAGAAGGTGTCAGAAATACATTGTTTGTAGCTTTATTGAAAACTAATAGAGTTTGGTCAAGAAATTTTAAAAATATTAAAAATAAATTTCCTGTACCATCGATATATGGCTCAAATCAATCACAAATTCAATCACAAATTTAATTCTATCGGACTCAAATTATTGAATTTTATTGAATAAATGTAGAAAGTTACACAATTACTTGTTTGCTTGAATATGTTCTCAGAAATAAATATATAATGCCGTTTTATAGGGGCATTACCCTTTCGGTACTATTCAAAATTATTATGCGATTTCAAAAACAATGCATTATCGGGGTATTTCGGGATATAATTTAGAAAATTGTCTCTCTTTGAATCCTAACCACTCAATAATTTGCTAATGTTTGGGGCAGTTGAGCAGTCAGATTTGTTTTATTTTTAATAAGGTTAAGTCGTGAGCAGATAAATAAATGCTCGTAAAGAGGTATTTATTTCAATACAACCTTTGTAGAAACAATACTGAAAATAATCTTCAAACTTATCGTTTAGCAACGAATACAAATATATATATATATATAAATATATATATATATATATATATATATATATATATATATATATATATATATATATATATATATATATATATATATATATATATATATATATTTATATATAGATATAGATATATAAATATATATATATATATATATATATATATATATATATATTAATATATATATATATATATATATATATATATATATATATATATATATATATATATATATATATATATATATATATATATATATATATATATATATATACTTATACATATATACCATTTTATCATTTATAAGGACCAGTCCATCGTTATGAATCAATTATTATGAAATTTTTGTTCCATAATAGTGAATTTTTAAATAAACCTTTCATCGCGGCCATTTTGAAAATATTTATTGATTTTGATAACCACCTTCTTATACGATATTTTTATTAATCAATAAAAATTAAGTAAATGGCGGTCATCTTGAATTTGGGTGTCTTAGCTAAAATAGTACATTTTCCTCCCATTGAATTCACAATAATCGCACTGCTTGATGTAAAATGTATTTTGGAAGGGGTAAAATGTGTGGGATGCACATTATGAAGTTGAATTGATTAGATAAAAATAATTTATTAAATTTTAACTCCTTTTATATTGTTTGCAAATTCATATATGTAAGAATTATTTTTTTATAGTCCGATTCACTTAAGGCTTAATCAATTTTTTTAAAATCTAATTTGTATTAAGATTACAAGACAAATTGGTCATCAAACGGTTAATTCAATTGTTTTGTAGTAGTTCAATTTTGTAAAACGGATACTTACGATACGGCATCGGATCCGTATTTAAAAACCTTGGGCAGAGATATGTATTATACGCTAATCCGTTAAAAGGTAACAAATCTGTCAATATTCTAGCTGAAAAACACCCTAGCAGAAACTGGATTTGAGTAGACAAGAGTCCATTCTAAAGGAAAATCATACAGATTTTCAAAATTCTAGGAGAACAGGGTTTTTAAGAGTTTTTACCAGTTTTTTTGAATAATTTAGTAAATATACTTCACGTGAATTATATAATATAAATGAATGGCATCATTTTGTGTAGCTAGCTACCCGCAATTAGTTAAAAGGTATACATAATCAAAAATTTAGATATAATAAAGGTAATTGTGTCAGAAGGTTTTAATAACAACAAATCAATTAAGAGCAGGCTCTATCTATTTCACATAAAACCTTGTGAGGAAGGCGTATCCTTAAAACACTGAATTCATTTGTCGATAAAGGGGTTAAATCCGGCAAGTAGAAGCCATCTCAAGAATTTAGAATTACCATATGCTCCATAAAATGTCAAATTTTTTTCGCCGTCAAATTAATATTAACTGCAATATTGCTGAACAAGTTGCTTTCACTTATAACGTTCAAAAACTATATGGCAGCTCATGGGAGACATCTTTGAGGATATATACAGTATCTCTAGTATCCCTATTTTCTGCAGTGGGGATACACTTTGTGGACTATTTTCAATTCATTTCAAAAGCTAATTTAAAGCACCGCAGTTCGAATTTAAGTTGTATATTAAGAATATTTCCTAATTGGGCAACACATGCTAGTCTACTCAGAATTAAAGAACTTCATAAATTAAAATTGGTCTGCGGAGTTCAGGTCAGTTAGTTTTTCTCAAAGACATTAACTTGCCACCACTATAATAAAAACTAGAACCAATAGTTGCCACACATTCTGACTTTGAAGGATACCTTCAAAATATTAAATAAGACCCTTAACAGTGCATTACTTCCTACCCAATGATGGGTTGAAAATCTGAAATTCCTTATCTGAGATCCTTAATGGAAAATTAAGGAGAGAAAATATTTAGAGAATTTAATTAGAGAAAAATTCTTCCTTCTTTTTCACGTACCATTGAGCTACTCAATCGTAATAGTAACCAAACCAATTAGCTGAATTAAAATTTTTGTAGATTTCAAAGTTTTAGTGAATCGACCAACTAATCCTGATTTATATTCAATACCAAGGATTAAGGGTATATTTCATAAACTCCAAGAAGGGACATTTTTCATCAAGATCGCCTTAAAAATGTAAAGTAACTTATCTGCTTAGAGATTATATGAGTGTTTGACTATCGTTTAGTATTGCTAGTGGCCCCAATATGTGTCAAAGTCTAATGGAGAAGCGGGCAGCTAACATTGATTGCATTTGAGTTTTTTGCAGATTTTGGAAATGTTGGAAAATGTAAATTTATGAAATCAAGTCATCTATTGGTTGAGTATATATGTCACATAATCCATAAATTCAACCACCACACTTTGGCCTTTTATTAGAAACATAATCAAAAACTTTTAGATCTGGCAGCTTCGTCTTAACTACAAAGAGGGAAACACGTAAATTCATCAAATAACAAAATCATAACAATACGAGTTTGAAAAATTGAAGCTAAAAATCATCAACGCAACCCAGTTAGTTCATCTCCGAGAGTAACTAATAATTGCAGAGAATCAGAGTGCAATATAGCTTTTGTAACTAAGACGTTTATAACCTAAAGTACTTTTGATAATATATGGAGTGACAAAACCAATTAGTATTACCATTTCACTTAGGAACGGATTACAAACCATAGATATTTTAAAGATAATTTAGAGTTTGTGTCAGTTATGGATAGGATTTTCAGTTTTATAGCAGAATTTGCCTTGCTTGTATTTACGAACAAACTCCTACAATCAGCACATTAATGAACGTTCTTATTGTAATGATAATTTTTTAACTGCGCTTTTTTAATAATACAATTTGCTTGAAAACCTTTGTCTTATAGACCCCAAATGCAAACTGAACTTTAACTAAAGCTGTTGATAAAAGAATGTGTGTTTTAGGTAGATGCAACATGAGCTCTAATTTTAGTCCAAATCTTTTTGCGCAGAGTAATGAGATATATGGTTACGGCTTATGGTTGTCTTCAACAAATAAAGTTTAATGAATTCGCCCAATGTACGATTGCGTTGATTGAATTGTGGAAACCTTTTAATACTTGAACATTTCGAATAGTAACGGCTACATCTTAAACAATTGAAACATATCTCTTTTGGAAGACATTGGTAATGTTAAGTAAGTAAACCTATATTTTTTAATTGACCTTGAAATTTCACTAGTTTTTTCCAAGTGTTTTTGAACGGCTACCACTGACTCGGTATGTTAGGCCGGGTCCCACAAATCATTTGCGATTAAACATTTTTGTTCTTTATTCAAAGTTCGCGTAAGATAGTGAACCGCGTTTTGGATATGTTTTCGTAAGAAGTAGGTTAGGAGATTTCCTAAAGTTTGTTTCAAATTTTTCTATTCGTTTAATGAATGAAAGCATTAAATAATACCGATTACCGTACTAGAACTGTTATCGTCTTCTACAGGATGTGAAGCCATGTAGCGTCACTATTACTATTATAAATGAATTCTCAGATCCTGCTCGAATGAAGCAGTTAACTCTACGTTAAATTGTAAAAATTGTTAAATGAATGCCAATGATTCAAAAAAGAAATGTTTACATTGGCTTACCACACAAAAAGCGTGGTAACGTATTTCGACTACGCTAGACTTTTTATGGAGAGAATATGACTTATTTATGCGGGGATGCATTTTGTAAACACACATTTATATTGCAATGACGAAATCAATATCACATAGTCTTAATAGCACATAGGACTATTCGATATCGAGCAACATTACTTCCAATAATGAACAAATCACAAGCTGAACTTCTCGACGGACGTTATTCAAGGACCTCATTGACTATGATTTTTTGAAACAATCTACGATGCAGCTGTAAAGCAACTGTATTATCTAAATTTCGAGTAAATTATAAAGATTTTGCAAATATGCACTGTGTAAAGTATTAACAAAGTTTTTAAGTTCAAAAACTTAATGGAAATTAACTCAAACACAACCTTAATTTGAAACAGATTAGAATTTCGAAAAATTTCTAAATCTTTATTAAATAATCTGAAACATCAACAAGTATAAACTACCGAGAAACCAGAACCACAGATTAACAAGTTAACCAACAATATGAGTAAACAGGACTTAATTAGAACGATCGACCATCATCTTCAACAACAGATACAAATGTATAACGTTTTTTTACAAGTACAGTTTAGACAGGTTTCTCGTATGCAACTTAATTTTTTCTGATTGATTAGATGCTATTCTTTTGTTTTATGCAATTTAATATCAATGAATGCCTTCAACGATTTTATGATTTTATATACCGTACGATAATACATAAAAAATATGACAAGCACACATGAACATAAAAGGTTGTAATGAATGAATTTTTTTTGTAAGCTCCATTCAACAGCACAATAGCGTCTATATGGTAAAATGAAAAGTGTATGGATATTATTTGTTGTGAAAAGAATTTTCATTTTCATTACTTTTTTGTTGAAAATTTATCTTTTCAGTTTATATTGTTTATATTCAAGTGAACTTTATATATACGTCAAAGTGTGTTTCATTACTTATGTTATAAATAATTGTGTATACGTATACGAGTATATATATGTACGTTAAGATACACAAAAATTAAAAAAGAAAATCACTTCAAGTAAAATTCTGTTTCTTTTAAACTTTTTTTTTAGGAAGAAAACGTAAATGAGATGATGTGAAAGTTTTGTTTTCAGATTTTCTTTATAATTTTTTTTTCTATTCGACGTCAATAGGTTTTTTATGTTGGTAGTGTAACAAAATAGAAAAGAAACGGTTTTGAATATTCAACCTTTACATATATGTGCACAGAGTGTGTCAAATGGAGAAACGGATAATATACATTAGGACATAATCATGTATAGAGATTTGCTGCTCGAGTTTTAAACAAGTTTTCTCAAACTTGGCATTGAAACAAAGCGCTAACCTCGAAAACTCTGATGAAAAGTGCGTACATTATAGAAAAGTTTATTTTAAGTTTATTTTACTTGCTTCTTAAACAAAATCGATGGTAAATAAAGAGTGTTTTTGTAGACGGAGAAGTTTAAAATGTTACAACTTAGTGTGTAAAGTTACACACTATGACAGCCGATTTGACAATTTTCGGTTATTTTGAGAAATTGTTCTAATTTGATCCACAATTCCATTTAAACATTTTGATCAGTATTGAGGCACACTTTTGGTTGAATGGCTTTGTTAATAAACATAATTACTGCATTTGAAGTAATGATAATCTACAAGCCATTATCAAAAATTGCGGTTACTAAATTAACCAGAAAAAGTCCTCGATTTTGCTGCGGCCGATGGAATCAATGGTTCATATTTTTTTAAAAATGATGATGGTCGGAACGTTACAGTCAACGGCGAACGATTAGTTTTTCTTAATGGACATGTTAACTGGCCACCTCGTTCGTTTAATTTGATTATTATTTCTACGGCTACGTAAAATCACATGTCTACACCGATGAACCAGAAACTGTTGTGCATTTGGAAGCCAACATTTGATGCTTTATTGTCAACAGCCTAATTTACTGCAAATAGATTAAACAATGTAGGCGTCAGCCGTGGTGGCCACATACCCAAAATAATATTCGTATATTAATGTCATTAAATTATCAGTCAAGTAAAGTTTTTTCACGGATATTAAAAACATTTTTCTCTGTTTTATTTTAATTTAAAGGTCTCCTGTCTCTAAATTTAAATACATATGGAGTCAAGATGAACCTAAGATTAAATTGTGCCTCTTAACTGTTCACTAGCGTATTAGAATTTCATCAAAATGTCTGTGATTACCACAAGGTTGGTAAACAAAAATAAAACAAGTTATTTACAGAAATAAGACAATCCGCAAATTTTTTAATGTTTAAATATAAAAAAAAAATGAATTCGTTTTATAAGAAACCTCCAAAATATGCAAAGATATGCTTAAAGTTACTCTCACAACAGTGATACTACCTGTGAAATGTGGTAGGAGTTATAAAGTGGTCAAAGCGACAGAACCATATAAATTTACCAAAATGTTTCTTCTTCGCGTTACAAATTCAATGTCTAAACCAATGATTCGTTACAGTTTAATGACCCAATTTGCAAATGGCTTTTAAGTACACTTGAAATTATTTTACTTAAGATGTTGCCAGATGTTTTAAGCCAAGATGTTGCTTAAGATGTTTTAAACCAAGTGGAACTATGAAAGATAATACATAAGTTTGAAAAAACAAAATAGTTTTAAACTTAATTTTAATTGAATTAGTTTTAGTGTGACTAAATCTTTTTATTATTCCAAATTTGTAGTAAATTAAATACTATAATTATATTACTATCCCTTTTGCGTACACTAAATATGGCGACATACTTCCCGCATATAAACAAAGGGTTATAGAACATATAAAGTTTTACTAAATTGTCAGCCGAAAAAATTGCCCAAAAAAATCCTGTCATTGAGTACAAAAAAATAAATAAATTTGGTACTGTATACATTACACTATTGGTTTATTTATTTTATTTGAATCGATATGGATTCCAATTTTTAGGTAATTCAAAAACACTGTATCCATGATACAGCGAATTTGAGCGGAATGAGAAATTGGAGCATAAAAACAACAGCATGCATTTTAGGATTGTATCGATTGTGTAAAATTGTTATAGTATGTATATATAATTTTGATTCATTCATTCGTGTATACATTTTGTTATGGTTTTTGTTGTTTGAGGAAAAACTGTTGTATTACGTGCAAAATGATTTTTTAATTAAATTATTTTTATAAAAAACATTGGCCATAAACTAAATTCTATTGATTTGAAAATAATTCAGATTGGAATACTCATATAAAGAGTTTAAATGAAGTTAAACCAATCTAAACATAATCGAAACAAAATATAATACATTTTCTCGATGTAAATAATTTATGTAATTAAATAATTATGTAATAAATATTATGTAAATAAATAATGTATCGAATTCTAATGTTGCATTAGGATTTCTGCTACATAAATAAATATGTCGAATTTCTGGTCAATATTACAGCAGGCCTGGATGTTTTACATGCCGACGTGCTAAGGAGTTCTATTATGGCTATATCTTCGTTTATTCTGGGGCCGGTTTATTAATATTTCTTACATGAATGTTATCTGTGTCCGAGACGCTGATAACATTCATGTAAGAAATATTTTGCTGTATTTATATCTTTGAATAATTGAAATTGACAAATTGAGTTATGCAAATAACTCAAGTAATGGACCATTCTTTTGAATGCATACAACACTGCATCAAGCCGGCTAAAGTCTGAAACTACCATAATTATCACAGGCCCCACGTTTAATTGATTTGTAACTTCAAATCTGTAAGATCGAATCAATTTTCCCATAGTTTTGGCACTGTGACTAGTCGTTATAATATCCGTTAAAGGAAATGGATCCATTGGATCGTTTTCATTCACCTTTACAGGGGTTGTAATGGCCAAATATTGAAAGAATTTTTGTGAGTTTAATGGATTTCTGGCTAGCCCGCTTGTACCATTGAAATGAGCAATAAAATCGGTCACTTTTGCTTTGAAATCGTTATTTAGAAATAAATGTAAACATTTATTTAGAAATGTAAACAGAACGTTTGAATTGAAGTTAACGGCTTAGCTGTTGTTGTCTTAAATTTGTTCAACATCTCACCTCTTTCCGATGTAATAAAGTCCTCATAAATTTGCACCACAGTGTTTCAGAGGAAACAACTTTCATTATATCTCGATCTAAGCCAATGAATTTGTCTAGGAACAAGTGCTTTATGATTCGAGGAACCTTGGGTAGCATACATTTTAAATTGACCGCGAGTATCATATCAGTATTTGATAATTTAAATATTTTACAATAATCAGGGTGATCACAGTAAGTTAGAATATTTACTGTTATTAACTCCTTACCAGGTCGATATGTCCGAAATCCAGGTCTAATGTAATCTTGGCCAGAAGAATTTGTTTATTCTGTTTTTCTAATAGAGCAACATTTAAATTGGACATATTTATTTATGTAGCAGAAATCCTAATGAGCAACATGCCAATTCGATACATTATTTATTTACATATGATACATTTATTTGTATCGAGAAAAGTCTGGGAAGTATTTTTTACGCGCCGCTGTTCATTATGGATCAGCAAAAAGTATCGATCGATACTATACTAGTATCGATACTTTGTTAACGGTACCAAGTATATTCGATACTTTTTCATCGATACTTTACTGGTATTGATACTTTTTAATACGATACTAGTATTTATTTTAGAATAACTATCGATTGTTGATTTAAAAATAAAAATTTTCAAGATGACGCTATTTCTTATTTGAAAAGAATATTGAATGCCTTTAACACCACAGTTGGAACAGTTGGAACAGAAACATCGTCGTCTCATTCAAATGAACAAGATGATTTGAACGCTACTTCCACCTCTTACGATTTTTGAAGACATCACACAAAATTGGCTCACGGGCACCATAAAATTCGTGATGACAACCATAACCATGGAGAGGATGATGAAATGCATTTTTACTTGGCTAATCAAGTTTGCCCAGTTCAGTCAAATTCACTAATCCAATGGGAAGAAATGATAATAGTTTTCCCATTATTATATGTGGTCTTGCAAAAACCAAGTATGGTTATACCATTAGAGTTAACAGAAACAAACTGTTTGATTGTAAAGGAGACAAATTTTTTTTTTTTTTGATTAATTACACTAGTTAGATGCTTACTAGTATCGATATTTTTATGGTGATACTACTAATGGCATCGATACTCTTATTACGATACCGATACTGAGTACTAGTATCGATACTTTTGTTTCGATACCATGCCGTACTGATTACTGAGATCTTTTACAAGATCGTTCAGACCAACTGTCTGAAAGATCTTGTAAAAGATCTCAGTAAAGAGTCCTTTTCGGCCTATAATGCTATCGATTTATTTAAATATATATATATATATATATATATATATATATATATATATATATATATGTATATATATATATATATATATATATATATATATATATATATATATATATATATATATATATATATATATATATAACTATATATATATATACATATATATATACATATATAAATATATATATATATATATATATATATATATATATATATATATATATATATATATATATATATATATATATATATATATATATATATATATATATATCAATATATGTATATATACAAATATACAAATATATAAATATAATAATCTTTATTAATCAATTGTTATGAAATTTTTGATTCATATTAAAGATTTTTAAATAAATCTTTCATCGCGGCCATTTTGAAAATATTTATTGATTTTGATAACCACCTTCTTATACGATATATCTATTAATCAATAAAAATTAAGTAAATGGCGGCCATCTTGAATTTGGGTGTCTTAGCTAAAATAAAACATTTTCCTCCCATTGAATTCACAGTAATCGCACTGCTTGAAGTAAAATGTATTTTGGAAGGGGTAAAATGTGTGGGATACACATTAAGAAGTTGATTTGATTAGATAAAAATAATTTATTAAATTTTAACTCTTTTCTTATAGTCTGCCATTTTAATTCATATATGTAAGAATAATTTTTTTATCATATACATAGTCCGATTCATTTAGGGTTAAATTAATTAACAAAAAAATCTAGTTTATATTAATTTTAAAGTTTCTTGTCAAATAAAGTGTATATAAATTAGATTTTCAGCGATTACATGACGTATTGTTCATACAACGGTTAATTCAAATGATTTGTAATGTTTTAATGAGATGAAATTTTTTAAAAATCTATATTATATTAATTTTAAAGTTTTGTGTCAAACTATAAGTGTATATAAATTAGATGTTCGGCGATTACGTATTGGTCATAAAATGGTTAATTCAATTGGTTTGGAATGTTTAATCAATTATTTTAAAATCTAATTTGTATTAATTTCAAAGTTTTGTATCAAATAAAGTGTACATAAATTAATTAATTGTAAATGTTATGCAACATTTTGTTACAGCATATTGCTTATAGAAATTAAAATTTTATGTTTTTATGTTATGGATTAATTATTTATAATTTTCAGGTGAAAATCAATTTAATTTATTAGTCTACGGCTTGGAAAAATTAGCCCATTAATAGATTGGGTTTTTATTGAGATTACAGTGGAATGGTGACACACTGGATTTGCTGATAAGAGATGAATAAGAGATACAAGAAACAGAATGCAGAGCAGTTTAATAAAGTTGTGATTGTCTTATGCTAAAAGTAGTAATATTGGCTACCGGGAAACTAACAATCTTGAGATGTCTGAAACCATACTAAATGTGGAAATATATATATATATATATATATATATATATATATATATATATATATATATATATATATATATATATAAATATATGAAAATCCTTCCCAATCTACCATTTGCTAAATGTAAAAAAACTGTGGGAATAGGACTGGCGTTAACCAGAAAATTAATCAATCAATCAATCAATCAGAATTTTAATATATGCTGCGGAGTTCATAAAAAATTAAATGGAACACTTGTTTGGTTGAGTTAGGTATATTATATAGACAATGGTCCTTTTTTGAGCGGCTATGTCACTACACGGAGCTTGGTAGTTACAGCTTTTTAACAAATGTATTTATTTATTTTTAGCAAATGTTCGAGCACCTCATAAGCCGTTAGCCAACTTAACAATTAACGAGCAGCTATAACTGTTAATTCATGGTAGATGTCCAATTCTATCCAAATATTATGGATATGCAATGCAAATGATGCATCCATATTCTTAAGTGCATTGGATATCGGCACTAATCTTGATCAACGGCCGAGATTTTACCATGGCAATTTTTTGCTTGCTGCTGCTTATAATTTAATATTATGCCGAATAACTGTTACAGACAAAAACAACGATCATTGGGACAATTCAACATAATAAACCAGAGAATTCACAGAGGTGAAAAAATGAGAAGTGAACTCCTCACTATTTTATCCGTCCTAGGATGAGGTAGTTTTTAATAAAAGAAGAAAAAATAACATTTTCTAATTGTTTCCATAAAAACTGAAAAACTGAAATTTCTCGAACTGTGTTTATCGCATTGGACATCTTTCTAAAACTGTTCTATTGTCATTTTTATCATCTATGCAGTGACACAGTTTTCTTGCAACGTCCTGTTTCAAAGTTACCATATTTTTTGGTACTATCAATAGGAAGACAATTAGAATATAGTTCAAATGCTGCAAAAAGTAACATTACAATACTAATAACTAACTGAAACAAGTAGTAGAACCAATCAAATTTTGTTAATATCAGACTTCACCAGCCCTATAAAAATGAGCAAATTATTAATTTATATTCAAATTAGATTATATCTGAAAGATTTGGTCAAATCTGTAATTTTAGAACAATTGATTGTTGAACCATATATATGTATTGTTCCAAATTTAAAATATTCCACTATATGGATACATTGTACTAACATTTTGCAGTATTCATTTAAAAAATGTGCTTGAAGACTAAAAACATGTTGTGTTATAAATTTACTTAATTAAAATTTAAAAAATAAAAAAAAAAAAATTATTTGGAAAACAAACGAATAAATATATAATTCCATGTTTTATTTATATTATGTTCAATGTATGCTCATCGTTATGCTTTTTATCCAAAATGTTTTCATATATGTAATAAATATTTAGATTTTTTATTATCTATTATTTGGTTTACATACAAAATCAAAAAAAGCTTTTGAGAGAAATAAATTGTTGTTTGAATACATATACATAGCAAAGCAATTATTTTAATGTTTATGTATCACAAGAGAGGAGGAATGTCTATATATAGGGATGTGTATAAATAGCAAAATCTTTTAACTGCTATGGGAATATAAACATAATATTTATTTACCAAATGGGTGTATTTTTCTAACTCCTAGACGAGCTTTATACGATATATAATATGGATAAATATGTTTGTCATGTTAATTTGATTTCGAACAGATTATTGTAAATTAATGGTGATTCGTATTGGCATATATAATGTAAATTTATTTATCAATTATTTCATTTAAATGAGAACATATTTTAAGTTTTTGCATTACACAAACATGAAAGTACATATAGTATGTGTAGCACATCACTATTGCCAACATATATTTGAACACAATTTTGCACCAATAATGTGTTAGAATTATATTTTACCTTTTTAGAATTAATCGAAAAATGTCATTTTGTAATTTAAATTTTACTTCTCTTCTTGAATAAATATACAAATTGTGGTTTACTGATTTCATTTTGAAAGCGGAAACAAAAACATTGACATAAATCTTTCATAGTTATGTTTATTGTGATCGATAGCTTTTTTAATTTTTGGTTAATCTGGAATAAAAAGCCAGTTGAATTTGTTTAAAAGAAACTTTACTGTAGTTTAGTTTTAACCTCGAAATCATAAACTAAATTGATGCTATTACAAATATCATCTTTTTTAAGCTTTTTTTATATTAGAGAAAAAATATGGCTTCTTGTAATATTTTTTGGATTTCTAAAGTTGAGAGCGCTTAAAATGTGCCTGTGAAAACTGTAACTTTGAACAAAAAACATCTTAAATAGTTCTCGAAACAATAAAGAAGTTGAAAAAATTTGAGGGCACTTACAATGTACAGATCTTTAATGTGGGTCAAATAATAACCACCTCAACAAGATATTTCATACTTCAAAACTGATTCCATCCAGTGTTTTTATTTATTAATCCTCGGATAACATTTCTTAAGAAAATAGAACTAGTGTGGGTTCCATATTACAATTTTTTTCTAATGGTATTAGGATGAGAGTAGTATTCCAAATATCTCTCAAAAAGTTAAACTTGGATTTTGTAGAAAATAGTCGAGCAGTAGAGAATATACGTTCAGCCTCATCGCTAGTTGAAAGAACATACAAAATATTTTTGTAAATTTCTTCTAATAGCGATTCACCTCAACTTTAGACTTCACTCCAACTTAGAGATTTAAGTGATGTTGTTTTAAATATTTGTCGTTTACTCTGATAGGGACTTGTTTATTTTTTTGAAACAGCTTTTATCAGGGTTGCTGATCGGATTCAGAAATAAATAAACAAAGCTATTTTAAAAAATTTCTCTTTTAATATTTAATTTTAATGATTCGAGTATGCATTTCAGCAAATTTACGCAATCTGCAGACGTAAACCAATTAATTCAATCAAATTCGAAATTCCAAACTTGACCAGAGACATGAACGCTGCGACATTGCAAAAAATTTTTTTAGGGACACAATTTCCAAAGTCACAGATTGCTTTTTCACCAATACCAATAATTAGAACTCGTGGATCATCTTTTTCCAGAATTTTGGAAAACGGTATTTGATTCACGGATTTCGGATTTGGTGAGCGTTTTTTGTTAACCCTCTTATCTACTTAAATTTTATGTTTATAAGACAGTGCTTATATAAAAGTTAGTATTGCTTCTCTTAAAAAAAAAACAAATTTGATTCATATTTGTTAATCTTTTACTCTACTGTGTTCGACAACCATCGAGCATATTGACTACGTCGAAAAGATGATCAACATGAAGTAAACACTTATAGAAACGTAAAGTATTCCGCATTTTTAGTTTTAAGATGTAGGAGACCAATTCAAACTCAGAGGACCGAGACAAGACCGAAAGATATCCGACCACTTTTAATTAGTGGTCTCATGTTATGACTGCCCATGATTGCCAACTGCCCATATATGTGCCCATAAGTAAACAAACAAAAAACCAATTTAAAACTTTTACAAAAATTCAGTGGTTACTTCAATCGTCAAGTGATCAAGAAGAAATATTCAAAACTGGAGGACCAATTAAAATAGAAAGCATAGCAATAAATCCTGACAAGATAATCTTTACAAAAATCAAAAAAACCTACAGCCTAATTTTCTAATTAATATTAGAATTAATTGACCTTAATTTTTCCCACCAATGTGGTTTCCGAAAAAAACATTTGATTAAAAAATAAGTCTTCAAATACCAGCCAAAATTGAAAATGACCTGAAAAAAATTTTCAAGTATCTTTTGTAACACAAGCATTTAAAAAGTGTGGAACCAAGGATTGGAAAACAGACTTAATCAAAACACATACTCAGATAGATGGATTAGCTCTCTGGACTATCAGATACAAATTAGGACAAGAAATTATTGAATTTTGAAAATTTTGTTATTTAGTCGAATTTACTCCTTCTGCATATTAATAGCCATAACCTTGTATTAACATAAGATAAAAGGATGTTTACAATACCCATTTTAAAGTCTTACAAACACGCATGTTTTTAAAATAGTTGGCCGCTTAGGTTTTCATAAATTTTTCGCAAAGATGGAAAATATAAGCAGGGAAACACAAACAGCATTTTAACAAACCTGCAACGTTAAGATTCATTGTTTGATAAACAAAACCAGTTTAATTACACGTCTCTCAAGAATAAGAGCTCTAGAACTAAGACCTTAGGGTTTCGAGAGAAATAGAGCAACAAAAGGATTTTGAAAGTATTTATATTCGAACTATGCGGAAAGTTGCTTGGCTTTTTGAGGAACAGAAGAGTAATTTGAAACTTTGCACAATAACAATTTTTTAGAGCTGTTTGAACTAATTGGTCAGTTTGATACATTTTTAGGAGGTCACTTTCAAAGTTTGAAAATCCTGTTAAAGTCAGAACTAGCCATTCAATTAATGGCTCAAAAGTTACAGACCGTCACTGGTGAACAAAAATCGTTCAAGTTATTTCAGTATGTCAGTTGATCTCCCGCTATATTTTTGGTACATATCGACCAATTAAGTATTGTAGTTACGTACTTAAAAGACAAGCAACTTTTTGAACCATTTGTAACGTTTTTAAAAATGAAAATGCCATACGAGTGTGAAAATGGCCAACCAGGTGTAACAGTATTTAAGGGAAGTTTGTTAATAAAACTTGGCAAAATGTAGGGGTCAATCGTACGGCAATGTTGATAACAGGTTCGGTTGTTATAAGAGGAAGCAGCAAACAATTGTAGAAACGAACAAGTATGATATTTATGTATTAGTGATAAAAGCGCGTTAACGGCTAAATAAAATGCTGCAGATGGAATTCGTTTTCATATTAAACTTTGGGAATGTTATAGTGAACAATTAACATAAAGTCAATCAAGCCTTACAAAACGAGAAAGTAACCTTAGAAACATGCGCAGATCTATATGAACGGTCTTATTTCTCATTTTTGTACTTTACGAGAATAATTTGACAAATATGAAGCCGTTTTAATGGAAGACGTCAATTACAAGGTAGCCGAAACTCTCAAAATTATAAGAAAGTAGGCATCTAAAGATGACGATGAAAGCGAATTAACACTTCCTACGTAATTGTAGATAAACTTCAAACTGAAATGACGCAGAAGATATGTTTATAAAGTAAAAGCTTATCGTTTTAGTTTTCTAAGTGACATCTTCACCACTACAGGTTACATGTTATACAAATTATTTGTAATGTTGTCCACAGCTTACGATGCCTATACAGAGTATATTTAAATGTCAACTTTGCAAACTGAGCTTAATCATGGTCCCTATTTCTGTAAACGATACGTTTACGAAAGTATACGATTCATATTGGATTTAAATGAGAATCGTTATAAGAATCTTATTCCAATCAAATATGAATTTTGTACTTTCAAATTCGTATTGTTTATACTTTAGAAATAGCGGTTACTGTTTCACGCATTAGTTCGTCATAAGTTTAGTCATCAACAAATGGCGGGAATACAAAATTTGGTCGGTTTATATATATATATATATATATATATATATATATATATATATATATATATATATATTTATATATATACGAGTATATATATTATATACATATAATTTAGCGACATTCGGTTTAGTTATAAAAATGCTGACTCTTTACAACGTCCTCTTAAGGTTGTATCAGCGAACAACTAAATAAATACCTAATTTGCACGAGTTTCCGGTATAATCAACAATAATCGTTTGCTGACTGCAAAACTTATGAATTTAGAAATTTTTGTTAGATTTAAGTTTAGTTTTAGTAGTTCCATGTTAAAATTTGTAACTGGCGCTAAAACAAGGTCCAGCCATATCATAGTTAAAAAAAACTTTAGAGAACATAATATCCGATGCTCGATCAACGCAAACTCCAAACGGAAAATTACGGCTTATACTACCAAAACTACATAGAAGACACACTGACGGCTGATCCTAAAAGTACCCATCATGCAGGATAAAGATTAATCCTATAAAGAAACTTAAATCCTTAGACAAAAAAAAAATAACAGAAAATGCAAATCCTGATAATCTTAGGGTAAGTGCAACAAACAGTTTTACTTAATCTTTAATACTCCATATAAAAGAAATTTTTTTAATATAAACCTCAATAAATTGAACGAAAATTATAATAAAACTATAATAACAAGTCTAACCTAATTTTAAAAAATTTAATATCCTGAAATAATTAATAAAAGTAATAGAAATTTCAAAAATAATATATAACATCAGCTGATAAAAATAAAAGTGTAAAAATCTCAAAAGCAAGGAATGTCACTAGTTGACTGACAAGTTTGAACAGATGACTGAACAAATAAAGCTATTGATGGGTGCTATTAATGTTCAAATTGAATTTTCTAGGAAAATCGAACAGAGGTTATTGAAGTTTCAGAATCCCGTAATTCACAAAACAGTAACACAATATTACCGAGAACTGAAAATGATCTTACCGAAATTAGTAGACTCCTAGATTGCCACAGGAAGTTGATTCATAATGTAGAACATATTTTAAAAGACTACGAGATTGTATGCAGCAAACCGATATTCAGAGCCATACTTAAAAGTATTAGACAAAAGATAAGAGACCATTCCGATGTTGCTTTGATATCTTACAATATCTTTAGTGACGATTGAGATTCTATCAGAAAATGATTGTCCTTCTATTATGCGGATAAAAGTGAGCTCAGGATATTGGAACATCAACTTAGTAGTATTGCACAAAAAAAAAATATGAGCATAGACGAATTTTATGAGAATATTAACCACTAATTCTCGTTGATTGTCAATAAAAGAAAAACTGAAGATACTCTCCCGATATAATAGAAGTTTTAATAGAAACATAGTGAAACCGGGCTGTAGACGTTTTGATTCATGAATTGAATGGGGAATTATATAAAATGTTAATCATTTAACGACCACAGGTGCTACCAGAGGCATATGCTCGTGCCTAAATTTTCAAAATTTAAACTTTAGAAATTTAATAATACACAAAAGGAATTTTATCAATCCAATAATAAAACAACTAGCTCCTACGTACCAGCAAAATCTGCAAAGGAGGCCTACGTATACCACAACACTGCAACACAATATGACCACACTACAATGAAATGCGGCTTATAACATAGACCATCAAAATAATAAGATGGCACCTCTCGATGGAAATTGGGTCATCTATTTACAAAAGTCAGGCTAACTACATAAATTACCCAGTAAAAGCTATAACTGTCAGATAATATTTACACGAGAAGCTTCGTCTATCAGAATGAGCCACGAGAAAACAGAGAGTTTATCACCTTGAGAATGTCGATAAAGAGGAATATTACAACATCTTACTCTTAGCACCAAATATAAAAATACCACTAAAGAGAGAACATTAGCTCAAGTGAATAATCTAGAAATACGAAACAATCAAAATTTTAAACATGATTCGGACCGGTATATAAAAGCTGAAATTAAAGCGAACACCGCGGAACCTATTTATGCTAAATAAACCTCTTTAGAGTGAAGAGCGAAGTCGAGAAACAAATTAACCAACTATTAAAAGATGAAATCCTTAAAAAACCCACATAAAAAACGTAGCTGAATAAAATGTAACTCTTTCATTTTTAGTTTCTGTCTTTGGGCAACAACAACATGTTCCGAGAACATCTACAAATAACATCACTCGCTCGTATTACTTGTAACACTCAAGCAGGGAACCGGAAGAATTATCAATGGAAATTTCAAACTGATTCACATCATCAACTTGCTCAGCTACGGAGAAATCATAGACATAATTTCACCTGAAATTAACCGCATTGATCGAGAGAGCAACTTTAAATCCCAACTGATTCGTTGAACAAATTAACCAATTATTATCGGAACTCAAGGGCCAAAATACATGAACCAGATGATCAAATGACTGGATTAGGACAGTATGGATCACCAGACTGGCACAAAATTGCCAACAGTCAAATGAAATCATGACCACAAATGAAATCATCAACAATAATAAGTACCAGATTAATACCGCCTTGATGGACACTGCAGGAAAATCTCGTAGCCAATACAACAAGATTGTCGATTCACTATATACAAAGACACTGAAGGTTGGACCTAACAAATATTATTCAACCGGCTCACTATTGTCAAAGAAGAAATCAAAGAAATAATTAGAGCCGCCTTTAATAAAACGAACGTACGCTAAATGTGATTACCAATTTAACAAAAACCAAATAATCGATTCCTTGAATGAAAACACAACCTCAGTCCTACAATCAGTACTCCAGTCTAATATAACAGAAAAATGCAACAAAATCGACCTAGAATACCTCCACGATTTACACCAAAACAACGTAAAATACCTTCAAAATTTATTCGCAAAGCATAAAGTATCAGGACTCATGGACCTTGAAATTATAGTTGTGATTTGCAAAGCTATATTTATCCTCTCGGACTTTTAACCACTATCATATGAAGAACCTAAATATTTTATGTACGAACTAAAAATTTCAAAGTGCTTCCTCAAACACACTCAGTAAATTAAAAACCGACATACAAATTTAAGCAAATTTCGAGAAACCCAAATGTATATTTACCAATTTTCAGCAATTCATTTGAATAAAACATCTCAAATTAATTTGAAATAGTCTCATTCAATGTTCTATACTATACATTATAGATTGAAACATTTTCTTCATTTTATCAAATACCAATCGGAAAACTTCAAAATACAAATAAAAATCATCTAATTTAATTTGAGGATTTAAAATAATTGGAAAATATAAAATAGAATGTATATTATACACTGTAAAAAACATAAGCTACCACTCGCAATCTTATAAAATACACAAAATCCATTTTGGTAATGGTTATATGAATCTATTCCGCAGCAATCGAGAAACAAAACACTGAAACCTATCGTAAGTGGCATATTCCAGTTTGAGTATATGTATATAATATGTGTAAAGAAACTGCGTATATACTAAATCGTATAACAACAAAACCTAAATCTATATGTACCAACGACGTTATACCAACAAAGAAACAATTCGGTATGGAAATAATCCTAACCATTTCATTTTATTTTTCGTTCGACGTGGTAAAAATAATGCGGAGGTACATTTTTATATTACTGTTTTTTCTAAATATGGTAAGGATCAATAACCATAAGCTAGAGCAAGGCAAATTTTTAAAACTTATATACAAAATCTCGGTACTATACTGTAATACGTTGCGGAGAGAAAACGAAATGGGGTAATTAACTTTACCATAGTTTTCCAAAGGACCACAAATTTATTTTCAATCTAATGTTTATTTTCCTCTCACCCTGCTTTATATAAAAAATTTAATCAACTAATTGATAAAAATTGCTGGTCTTGCTTTAATATGCCAATCTTTTCCATATGTATGTTTCCAATAGTAAAGGCAACATTATATGAACATCTCGAGTATAATGTCCATTCATTAAATATACAACAAAACTGAATTGAAGGATTCTGCTATAATGCTTTCATTCTATTTATCTAATTTTGATTTGTATTAGAAATCTTTATATACATATAACATAAAAAGATTATTCGAATTTTGGGCCGTAATACTGATGATAAAGCAAAACTTACACGATGCGTATTTCTATTTAATTTAATATTTTTTTTGTTGTTATCACTGAATGTGAAAGACTAAATGTATTGAATGCCTGGTCTAAATACCACATACAGTGTCAATGATTTTGTCCATTTCATGTACGTATTTGTTTGTAAATATCATGATGACAGTCAAAAAAAAAACTATCAATGTAACATTTAATATAATTGGATAATAACACGTGAAATCTAAATCGTTTACGATGTGATTTTATTAGTGATATATTGTGGATGAATGACTATTGAATAAATAACTTAACACACTTTTATAATTGGGGTTAACACCTTTCGAATTTTCGAATGTCTAAAAAGGACACTTAATCCAATGACGAAACTATGTATGATTTGTCTTTAAACATGAGGCTATTTTTTTGTATGGCCTCGTTATAAATTGTTTTTGTTAAGTATTTATTCCGGAATAAGTATTTATTCCGATTGTACTATTAATTTTCGAACAGTTTGCTATAGTAGAGACTTAATATCTCTTAAGACTTAAAATATCGGACAATTGACCATACGCGATGCCATCTTAAATAATTTTTTCGCACTATATGGTACGTTAATCGTAAGTGTATAATTTATGTCAGGTGAAGATGGCGAGTTAGACTGGGGGTACAAAATATTGTCATTAGGTCTCTCTTGTTTTGAAAGATAAATTTTAAAATGAAAATGAAAAGTGTCGAGGACATAGAACTCCCATGTCGTACCCAGACCAACTACATTGTACTTTTTGCTCGCAACAGAATGAATCATAAGTTTTCATACATTTTGAGATCGTTGATCTGTGAACATCAAAAATCAAAAGAATAAAAGTAGCTGAACTAAAGACACTCCGATTTAATCAATTTGAATTCTCAACATCCTTGGATTTAATTAATTCGAAGTTTGATTGTTTTAAAAAATTATCCAAAAAATTGTTGAAAGTCAAGGCCAACAAATTAAATGTCTACAAGAAGGGAACATCTTAATGAAAATTCATGTTAAAGGAATCAACAATAAGTTAGATTATACATTGGAGACAACTCAAGGAGAGCAAACTGGATATTTCTCGGCGTATGACTGAAGAGAAGAATGAAGTGGTATTGAGCAAACTGAGTCTTGTGTTTAATTCACTGGATTCTTCACATCGTGCATAGATAAAATAAAATTTAATCGAGTGAACAAACGGGTTACAGATAATAATTTTTTAAACCCAATTATTATTGAATGCGCGGACTTATTAACAAACCAAAAGATATTCGATGAACTGACCTATAGGTTTCAACAAGCACAGTGGTACACTTGATTTCTTTATTATACTGACCATCTATCTAGAGTAAACCTAAAACTACTTTCAGAAGCAAGGCTATTAAAACAGGATAAGCTGATGGAATTTGTTTGGGTATAAAACGGTAGTGTTCTAGTTCGGAAAGCAGCTACCTTCTAGTAATTATCTAGTAATTGAATCATAACGCTGTTGGATTTTAATTGTTGAATTGAGTTTAATTTATTAATTATTTTTCTCTTCTCTCTTACTTTGATTGATTTATTAATGTATTATCAAAATGTCAATGGGTTGCGGACCAAGCTTGACAAATTTAAAAATAACGTATTATTATACCCCGAGTGAAAGCACTATAGGTCCTTTTTACACATCACCTCATTCTGTATTTAAAAGCTTTTAAATATCACATTTGATTAAATCATTTGGCTGCAAGCGCAGAAGAGAACCACTAAGTCTGAAGATTAGGTCAAGAAAATACGTGAACTCTGCTTTTTGTTGAGCTGCTGTACTTTTTAGACTCTAGGTATCCGCCGTGTTCAGGTATAATTTACTTTTTTACTCCTCAATTACTTGGTTTTTTTCCACCAAAAATTACATTCATTTCCTGGGTGGAATTGTGAAATAAATTCGCTCGTCATTATTGGCTTTATTCCGTTACTCGAAAGCAAGAAAGTTTTACTTAAGAAATGTGTTTTTTAACACAGTTAAGGATGTGACCTGTCAGCCGAGAGATCCAACATAATTTTAATATAAAAAGATTATAAACGGTTTTTACAGGCCACTTTTTTTACTTTAGTATAATAACGGTTTTTAATTTAATATAAAAGCAGTTTTTGTATAAGTGGAAAGTGGCTCAAAATTTTCCCAAGCTGTCGTTGTTAATATTTTGATAAATGCACTTTCGAAGGTATTGCAAACGTTAAGTTACATTTTTTTCACGTTTACTAATTCACTCATTAAGAGATTTGTCATGCGTTGTGTCAGTTTTTTATTTTCTATCTATTATGACTGTCAATATTTTACCGACAATTAAAGTTGTTGTGGTATTCGTTAAAATGTCCATGTCCTCATATAATATTCTTTTGGTTTATGTCAAATTATTGGCTTCCAGGTATGAATGAAAACGAGAAATAGGAGGCCTTGCTAAAAAAAGAGTATATAAATCGAAAAAAGGACCTCTCATATGAAACACCAAAAACAAAGGAAACTCAGAAAGCCACTCAGTTTGAACCACAAATGGTAACGGATCGTAAAAAAGTAGCAATATAGAATTAGCCATAAAAAGCAATAAAAGAGCCAATAAGTATAATCAATGAGCTTCTGATAATGAGCTGGCAAAATCGTACAAGAAAAAGAGTAAAGTTTACTGAGAATTTACTGAGAATCCCATCTCTAACACTCTCTTTTCACAATGATCCGAAAAAAGATCAGATACAATGCTCCAACAGCAGCAAATGCACCAATCACCTGATTCATTTGAAATCTTTATTTGAAAGAGACATTCGTGTGTAAAATAAAGATTAAAGTAACGGCACTACAACACAAAACAATATCTTGCATCGAAAAATTTTATCCGATGCTATATCCACTTCTCTATCCTTATGAAGATGATGAATGGGACATTGGAA
Organism: Tipula confusa; assembly: GCA_963556175.1. NCBI lineage: Eukaryota > Metazoa > Arthropoda > Insecta > Diptera > Tipulidae > Tipula > Tipula confusa. The sequence goes on from OY744477.1 coordinate 153,707,822, forward strand.
TGAAGGAAATGTGGTCCTAAATTGGTTTATTAAACAAGACAGTTAACACAACAATTTATTGCTGAACGATTAAATAATATTTCAAAAGAAAAATTAGAAGATCAATTATTATTCTTTCTTCTTTCACAGGGAGTTCAAGAAACATGCAATAACGTTACCAAGCTGCTATGGTAGAAGTTATACAATTTCAAAAACCAGATCTTTTTAATACAATGGCGTGCAATCCTAAGTGAATTGAAATTGCTGAAAACCTATATGGTTGTTAACCCGAAAATAGACTAGATCTTATTACTAAAGTTTTCAATTTAAAATTGAAAGTATTTTCAGCAAATGTCAGATAAAGACAACGTTTTGTAAAAGTACCTGCACTTCTGTGTGTAAATGTATTCCAGAAGCAAAGTTTACCTCATGTGCATCATAAATAAACCTCAAACGGAAGAAACATGATAAAATTGTTTGGACAGAGATCCCAGGGAAACAAAAAACACCCTGAACTCTACGAAGTTGTTGTGACTGATATGCACAAATGATATGATTGTTTCAATGTGGAGAAAATACACGACGAAATTTGAAATTTCCTGATTTACATTACATAAGCTCCCTTGAATCTATGTGGAATACAAACGATTATTTGAGGCACTGGTAATTGCATGCCATTATACTTGCTGATGATACTGAGTGAAATAATGCTCTAACAAAAGATGTCAATTTGCTTTTAAATTCTGTCTGTAATAAATTGGGATGGCTGTTACCAATTACCAATGATTACCAATGAGTTTGAACGATAAAAAGAGGTACTATTTATATCTCAGTTCAATTGTTAGCAGCAAACAAATATCTACGATACGGTGATAAAACCCATCGATTATAAGACAAAACTGAACCGGTTATTCTTTATTAATAAACCAGGAGGAAGAGGGAAAACGTTTTTATATAATACTATAATATTTTAAGCGGACAAAATTTTTTACCAGTAGCTTCCACTGAAATTGCTGGAACTCTTTTGGAGAGTGGAAAAACATATCACTCTCAATTTAAATTAATTACCAGGGCCACAAGCTTGACAAAAATTTAAATGAAATTTGCAGAGGTAAATATAATAAGAGCTGCCAAATCCATTGATTGGGATGAGAATAGAATATGGATTATCGCCCAAAATCGCACTTGAAGTATAGTCTTTTTAAGAAAGTTTTAGTAATGAAAAAATCTTTGGGAATATGGTAATCTTCTTTGGAGGAGATTTTAGGAAAAAAAAAAACAAAAAAGTGTTCTCTGTGGCCAACAATTACCCCAGTGATATGGACTACAAATATGAGAAAAGGGGAAGAAAAATTAAGAAAGTAAGTTAGGTGACGGTAGATAAAATATTTTTAAAATACCCGAAAAGTCCATTTGCAAACCGTCATTGGAATCTAAATTTTTTGCCACTATAGCAATATTTTGTACTTTGAATAATGACAGTAATAAGTCGACTAGAAGGAAAACATTTTTTTCCGTGTGGATTCGAAAGTTACTGATGATGAAGAGAAACAAACAAATTATTCAATATAGATTTTTTAAATACAATAAACCGATAAGGCATGCCGGTTCATGCTTTAAAGCAAAAAGCTGGAGCAATATTGCTTAGACAAATTTGTAGAAAAAGAGTTTTGTGTATTGGAACTCACACGACTCATTATAACTAAAATGAAAGCAAACGTTATATTAGCTAGAACCTTACAGGAAGATTAAAAAGAGAAGAAATTACAATTTCAATAATGGTATTAGCTTCATTTGACAATAAATTTACCTTTACATTGCGAAAATGATAGTTTCTAATACGAGGTGCTTTTGTGATAACTTTAAATAAAAACGGCACAAAATCCCAACTTCTCAAAGTTCACCATATTTTAAAAAGTGTCATTTTCACTACATTTCTGATAATTGAAAAAAATATTTAAAAATTAAAGGTCAATACATTTCAAATGCTACCTTACACAAAGCAAACCAGCTCTTGGGACTAAGGTGAAGCTCAGAATTCTGACTAATCAAATCTTACAAGTTTAAAAGACTCCTGTTACCTATATACATGATATTTATTGTAACAGATCTTTTAGCTTAAAAAAACATGTATATGAATATGTAAATATATGAATCATTAACAGTGAATCGGATGCTAACTATAAGCTAACCTTTGACTTTTAGAAATATTACCATTTAAAGCATTTTACTTTACAATATGCATAATAATATGATCATCTCAAATGGAAAAGAATTTGAAAAATCAAGAAATGCCTTTCTACAAAAATAGATCTGTGCTTTTACATTTTCGACCTGCTTTGGATTGCAGTGTTAAGAGAAATACTTTAACAAAAATTTGATCACAAAAAGGATACATAGTGTACATTTTTTAATGCTTGCTACTATAATTTTCTTTATAAAAGTTTCACAGAAATGAGTTTTTCTATAATTATGCAACATAATGTGTTACGATTGATAGTCCCGTAAAACTTACTCTAAATTTCTTCGTTTTTGTTATTGAAACATATTTCTTTTGCTTCAAAATGGTCTGCTGATGATTTTATGTTAACTTAAATAGATTTGACTATTTCCTTTTATATCTTACGTTACTTTTGTCTTACGTCACCAAGGTAAAGCAAAATTATATGATAATGTATCACTCAATTTACACTTACAATTTGTTACAAGTGGTTCATAAAATTGCAATATAAGCTACAAAAAAATTATCAATTAAAAAACTAGACGTTGATTAATTATACGAAATAAACTTTACCAAAAACAAAACTAACGAAACCTAATAATATAACATATGTATAATATTCCATGGCATACTTGTATAATTTCTCGCACGACACAAAATTTAAATCTCTTTCCAAAGCCTACTACTTCCAATACATTGCGTCAAAATTTACATAACCAACGATTGTTTTCGAAATATGTCATGACTTACGTTAATCGATCATTACGTATTTCGCACAACCTTAAAAATGTTTTGTCAAATTTTGCATATAGCATTTTTTTTAGGTATAAATAAACACATTTTTTTGCACCGATGTTGATAACAACGCAAAAAAGAAAACCCTGTTTTGTTTTTCATTTGTTATTTTTTTTACACTTCGCATATCGTTAAATTTTTTGTCGCATAAGCACCAAACCTTCTTGAGAAAAACAAAATCGTTATTTTAAATCGTGAGATAAATAAAGTGGTTAAGGTGACAAAATATTTTCATAAATATAAAAAAAAGTAAGGTATATATAGCTATAGTATTACAATGATTTACCAATGGCATCTATAATAATGTAATACGCCAATAAAAATATTAGTTCCTTCCATTATGGATATAGAACATGGTCTATTTTTTGTTGGTGAACATAGTAAGTTCCAAATAATATATACTTGTGATTTATTATGTGTTCCGCGTGACTCTTTTGTTTTGTTACAACTTAAACCAAAGATATTTCATGGCTGGTTTAGTTTACTTGAGGTCATTTAGAGGGTATAGCTTTGATCTATATATATATATATATAGTGGTCAACACATATATATATATATATATATATATAATGGTCAACACATTTAACAACCATTGTTCATTTGTTTTGATTGTGTAAAGTAAATGAGAGTACTCCAAAAAAAAGTAAGACTAGCCAGATACTTCTGTTTCCTTTTTTCGTAATAATTCTTACTGATTGCCTTTTTAAAAGCATCAGAAAAAACTTATCAGTCACGCCTCTCCCGTAAAATTGACATTGGTTTTGAACTATATTATTAAGTCATAGTGAACCTGCACTGTTTAGTGCAGACTGTTCTGGCACTTTCATCCATGTTCAAAATAAACTTACAAAATTAGTATCACAGAACATCGTAATAGGCTGCATCTTTAATTATTTTTTCCTCAATGTGTGAAACCAATCATATGTTTATTATCAATATTATTGAGTTCCAGTATTTGGAAAGTTTTTTGATAAAAAAAGTATCAGTTTAAACTGTCTGAATCTCTCAAAAGTTTAAGTTACTTGTGCTCAGCCGCATCATACTATGATCCACAATCATAGATAAGCATTGAACGTTTTACGGTTGGAAATACTGTTACTAAGAACCTTTTAGATTCAGAACAATCAGGTTAAAGAAAGATGGAATTTAGTACCAATTAACTGCAATAATTTTAAATATAAAATAAATTATAACTTCCACACCATTGAAATGAGAAGGTCAACTTTTAAGGAATATTATTGCATTTGACGGCTCTACGAAAATAGTTATCTACCTCTACTAGTACTGTGGGGAGTACACCTTCCTTGCAAACTATAGTAATCAGTACAGGAGTCACTGTCACAATAAGTTACCTTTGAAAAATACCCATGCATGAAAAAATTCCAAAATCGTGCTAAACTGGCTTTCCGAAAGTCCTAAAAAGTTTTAGACCTTCGTTGCAAATCGAAAACCTCAATTTCGAAAGAGAATTCATTCAATTCCGAGGAACCTTAACATTAAAGATAGGAAACTAAAAGGCCATAACACTGGTTCATAAAAACGTGTGTTAAAACTTTTGTATAGTGTGATTGGGTTCTATTAGCAAATTATTTAAGCTTCCAATACTAGAAGAAATCGTGAAAGAAAAGGGTTATGCGTTAATAGACTCAAAATTCTGAAGAACAAATTTCAGCAGTACGCTTGAACAATTTGTTCAAGAAATGCTAACACCAGATGACCGGGAACTACTAACATTTTGAGGGACTTCTAAAGGAATAATTGTGCTCATTTGATACAAAACATTTTTTAACTCTAGAAATTGGATATTTATCGTAAAATTAGATAACAATTCAGGAAATTTACGGATAATTGAACAAAGGCAGAATATTAAGTGGAAGTCAATTTGTGTTAACAGGCGTTGGATTTACAGTTTTAACCTTCCAAGGCAGACACGAACCGTATCTTCAACAAAATAATAGAGAAATATATCGTCATACTTTTCATGTGTTTTGCAGTAAAGGCAGCCACATTGAGCTTATAACCAAAGCATGCCCCAAGAATATTTAAAGTTAGAAGAAAAGCTCCTCTTTGAAATCACGAACGACAATGATAGCAATCTAGTTGACAGTAGAGCACAGCTGGATTTTTTAATTTTCTATCGCAGCGGCCAACATTTCAGTGGTCTTTATAGGAAGCCAACATTTTACAGGCCAACATTAAATCACTGAAACTTTATCCAAAAGAAATGTTATTTAAAAAAGACATCCATATTCGAGGAGATAAATAAATGTTTACGCTTCCATAGCACGTACAATCGAAACTGTGCCAAGTTAAATGATTTACCCTGTACATAAATCATATATACACCATTTTTTATATTATAAATTCAAGGATAATCCAAAAAAAAAATAAAATTGTGTACTGACAAAGCAGATTCAATGCTTTAAAATATCTAAACACATCTATTGTTCGTAATGACATCCTATCTGTCATAAAAAAAATTTGAATCTCCTTGTACATCACACCACGCACTGCCATCGATCAACACAACAAAAAATGTATAAAAAAAAACAGATTTTAAACTCACCATACGGTAACAATGGAGCCGCAACTCGTATACGATCCAAAACAACAGGTGGATTACTTCGTCCTTTTGCATTTACAGCATATACCATAAATTGATATTCACGACCCGGATCTAGATTGTGTAATTTAAATTGTGGTACTTCTTCCTTTATCCGATACAAAGGTGCTATTGTGGCCTGCATGTATAAAAATTTCAATAGAAATTAGAATCAATTTGTAATCGAATTATAAAAAATAATTTTACCTGATCATTCATTGTCGAAATTTCATTTTCGAATTCTTGCAAATCGTGCGTCGTTTCCGTATTATAAAGTGGCATACCACCAACAACTTCTAATAAAAAATATTGCGATAAACCACCATCGAAGCCAGCTGTACAAACCACTTCCGATGTTGTATCATTCCGAAATTCACACGATCTTGGTGGATCCGGCGTTTCTAATGGTACACATATACAATTTATGGTAAGAATACGCATATCTTCTAATAAACAAATTTTACTTACTTGCTGGGAGTATATGAATTAGGCATGGTGTCTGTTGTCGTCCCACATTATTACTCGCCCAACATGCTAATGTCACTAATTCTGAATCTGATTGTGGTAAATATGTCATAGCACTAACTAATCCATGTGACGTTATTCTCGAATTTAGTACCTTTTAATAAAATATGTTTACGTTTAGTTCACCTGCTCCACCTCGACGGTATATACGAGTTTATAAAAATATATAAAAAAAAATTCTTACCGGTGATACATTTCTTGTATTATTATATGTCCAACTAAATCGCACTGATTCCGGTGGATCAGCTTCTACCTCGCACTTAACAGATAATGAATGCATATTTAAAGCTCCGACAGAAGTTTGTTCTGTTCCGGGTTTACATCGTGGAGCATCTGTGTATATATAAAAATACAAAATTTTTTTAAATATTATAATATTATTCATTTTTATATATGTTACGTCATTTACAAAACCAGAAAAAAAATATATTTTATCTCGAATTGTGGTTGGCTCCCGTAAGTATGAGATGAAAAATATATTTTCGTGTTTTGTTTTTCACAACGAGATAAAAAAAAAAATATTTGAAAAAGGATTTGACCTATTATAAATTTGGAGATAAGAATGTTGGTATTATATATTATAATATTTTTTGGAAAGTACCATTATTTGTTTTCAAGTAGATTAAAATGGGAGATTAATAGTGATATTAAATACAGACAAAATGAAAATGTTTAGGAGGTGGGATGCGGTACATTTTCTATTAATCAATTTAAGTGGATTGAGTTAAATTGATGGGTATTAGCATTTGAGTATACAGTAGTTCATATACGAATTCATCGTTTTACTTATCGTCTGTTGCTAACATTTTACTTCTAACAAGTTGAGTAATATTTAAATACTCATATACCGATAAACTGGCTGGATGTTAAAAATAATTTATCATTTTATGTCAATTCATTAGTTATCATGATTTATTTTTATTCATTCATAAGATCAGGAATTTAATGAAAATTCCTGAGTACGATGAATCAGTCAGGTTCTGCAAGACGATCCTAAATGAATGATTCAGCAACCTTTGAGAGGAGCGCCGAAATTTGGCAGACACAGAAGTCGTTCTCGGCGAATCTGGCTCCTCGTGGTAGAGAACGATTTGTTTTATTCGTGCCAATCATTTAGTGCCAATCATTCACTATTTGGAGTAGGCAACTCAAATATATTAACTCAAACTATACAAACATGTATCAGGATGCTGGAAACGGAGTTTAATGCAGAGGTTAAAACCAAAATAATACTGAATCTATCGACGAGTTACTTAGAGGTCTAGAGGTTTTAAGACCAAACTTAATACTAAGATTTTGCATTTTATATCGTATAAGGTGGATGATAATACTAAGTAAACACAGCTGTTTCATTCAGCCAACATGGATGTGCCAAGCAAATTGTTAACCAAATCAAGTCGTTTTCAAAAATAACTACATATACGATAACTAGCAAAGTCAAAATAAGTGTTGTAGTAAAGGTTTTCCAATTCACTATAATGCTCAAACTTTGATCGATGTGTTATAATAATTCTCTACAGTTTTATCACTTAACACCATATTTGCAATAATTGTGTTAAAAAATTGCATTCTGAAGTTAAAATCTGTCAGTTGATAGTCACCTGTTTTAAGTGCAATGCAAAACACCACAAAGGGTTTCATTAGGACAGCAGCCATTACCATTAAGGGCAAGCAATAGCTATACCTCAATTAATAGTCCAAACTCTCAGTCAGATATAGTCTTGGTCATTTAACAAGTGAATAATTTAAATTTTATACTGCTGCATGAACGCTTTAAGTGTCGTTTTGCAGTTTGAATTGTGAGTTATAATTTTCATTAGTGCTCTGGCATAATTCTAGAACTATATAAGTGCTTTACGCAATTCAAACGTTGGTTTTTGTTATTAGCTATTATACGTCGATTTTAGAAAAATTCAGAAACTCCACCATGACTCTATGACACTTGCATGCTGGTGGCTTAAGAATGTTGTATTTTCTGGTGAAAATTTTTTACTGTTCATCAATATGTAAAGAAAAAAAAAACGATCGTATATTTGGTTGAAGTGGAAATGAAAAAACAACTTAAACCAGCAAATTGCTCTGCGAAATCAAGCTCCTGCATGACGCTCATCACTCGTTTTCATTGAAGAAGGCATAAAGGTAAATCAATAAATCTACCGTGAAAAGATTTTAAAAGATGATTTGTTACCTTGGTAACGTAAACAATTCGGTGTAAACCATTCGACATTGCTACGTGTTCAGTTGGAAATAACCATTATTGCTTTAGATTATTTTTTTAGTTCTGACCATAAGTTTAATCTTGTAAAGTGATGCAAAATAAAACATAAAGTCGTCGACAGTAATAAATCGACAGTTTCAAACATAAATTTTTAATAATTGAAAAGTGTAATTTAGTTAACACATACACAATGTAACCATTAATCCTGTGACCAGCAGGTATTAATGTTATATTTTATTATTGATCGGTAATAACGTAAATAAGTCGTGAAATGGTTAGAAAAATTAAGAATTTCACCTATACTCATTGTAACTTAAATTAGCAAATAAAAAACATATATTATGCAATCTTATCCGCCCACCTCATATTAAAAAAAAGCAAAACAATCATTGCAAGATAATATTGGCAGCCATTTTAAATTTAGGTTGGTATATCGACTTTATTACCACACTGCCATCTATTACCCGATATAGTACAACAAATTAATATTGAATGTTTTTAGGGAGGTGATTAATTGTAGTGGGATGTATTTAGGTGGGAGATTTATATCGATTAACAGTTTTTTATTTGAATAAAATTATTGACTTGAATTTTTCAAAATGGCATCCAAATAATAAGGTTAAATTTGTTGGTTTGATAAATTAATTTTTTTTTGATTTCAATTTTGAATATATATATATATATATATATATATATATATATATATATATATATATATATATATGTATATATATATATATATATATATATATTTATATATATATATATATATATATATATATATATATATTTATATATATATATATTTAATTTTTATAGTTCTGCCAGTTGCAAAGTGTTAAAATCCTAAAGATCTTATAAACCTATTAGCATATTGCCTATGTTGTCAAAAGTTCTAGTAGAGTCATGTGTGATCAAATGGCTCGATATTTGGTAAATAATATGATTGATAGATTTCAATCTGGCTTTAGGAGTAAACTCAGTACAGCTACAGAGCTACTAAAAATAACTTATGATTTCTCTGTTGCTCTAAATAAGGGTCATGTTGCATTATTAGTGTTACTTGACTTTTCAAAAGCTTTTGATTCACTAATCCAACTGTGTATTTTGGTAATGATGTTGTGCCATTTGTTGATAAAGCACGTAACTTGGGATTCATTATGAACTCGAAATTCACTTGGAATTCACATGTAAGCCCTATTTGTTCAATTACACTGGGTTGAGAAGGCTATCTAAATTTAAAAAATCTACTCCTACAAAAATTAAAAAAGGAGTAGCACATTCACTACTTATTACTTATCTAACCAATGCCGATATAGTTATGGGTTCCATAACTTATGAACATAGAAAAACACTTAATGTGGCCTTTAATTCTATAACAAGATATGTATATAGTTTATCTATAGATATGATCACATTACTCCACTTTCTAAAAGTTTAGGTTATTCTTTTGATAATTATCTGAAATATAGGCAATTTGTATTCAACATTAGGTATAGGCATTAAATTTATCATTAAATGATAAAGTGTAAACTGGAATTTTTGAAAGAAATCCATCCATTATCTTACCATCCTGGTTTAAAACTGCGCTTAGAGCAAAATCATTTTTTACTTTTGGGGCTCAAACTTGGAATAGCCTACTGCTTACTCTAAAGCATGTTACCCATCTACACCGGTTTAAAAAAGAAGTTTAAAATACTTTTCCTTCTCTAATTAATTTATAAAATTGAATACTACAATTTTTTTGGCATACGTGCAGACTACACACCACCCCTTAAAAATTACTGTATTATTATTATAGTTATTATTATTATTATATTGATATTATTTTTACTGTATTATCATTGATATGATTTTTAATCTTAGGCTTAGTTTTTTATTCAACATAATTTTATATTAATATCTGTTCCTTGTACATATTTTATGGACTTTAAAGTCTGATGTATAAATTTTAACCAAACAAAAATATATATATATATATATATATATATATATATATATATATATATATATATATATATATATATATATAAGTTTTGGATACATAAATACAGCCATAACGCCTATTAGCATATCCAACAAAAAAGTTTCAAATAAAAAAAAAAAAGTTAGAGCGAAAAACAAAAGCTTCTTTATAATGACAGCTAATGTGCACTATCGGTAGCTTTAGTTCGATTAATTATTAATAAAAATTAAGTTAATGTGCTATAATACTAAAATGTTGACATTTTTAAGTTCATTTGATGATTTATGATATAAATTTAATTCATATATGAGGTTTTGTACCTTTCCAAAAATTGCTGATAGGAGGTTTTGCAATCGAATTTTGTAATACCTACTACATTAAAAAATTATAATTTTTTAACATTTTATTGTATTTATGGTTATGATTTTTTTAATTGAAGTTCAAATATAATCGAATAGTAATTTATAACATAAAAATATTTAATCGAGGTACAAAAAATGGTAGAGATGGTGCGAACCAAGCATCTGGACCATCTTTTCTAATTCCGAAACAACAACGAAACAGCTCCCGCAGATATAGAGAACAATATAGAAATAATTTTCACTTGAGAATTCGATTCTTCGAATATAGGTTCTGAAGTTAATATTATAACTATCGAGAACGAAGCAGCTATGGAATTGAATATGGTGATGGAGCCAAAAGAAATTGACGTAGAGGACGGAAATGTTTGTTTAAATGATCCTGATTATGTCATAGACACATAGATGAACATTCTACTAGTAGTGACGAGCAGTTTGATACGACGGACAATCACTGAATCTACGCTAAGTCAAAATTGAATCTTGGAAGCAGAACAAGAATAAATAACTTCGCATGAAAGGCAAATATTTAGGCTATCATAAGATAGGAAATAAATACAAACAAACAATATCAAGAAACATGAAAACGTGATGTTAGCTGCATATCAAAAAAGGGCTTAACAGCCATAAACAGGTTTTATGATACCTCTACTATATAAATATGATCAGGAATCTTTAATCAGTTTTGGGAAAAATTCAATTGGAATCTCAAGGATGGTATTTGTGCCATCGAATGTGGTTTGACGAAACGCATCCAGAAAGAAGGCTGAGAGTTCCAGACGTTTAAATATTTAAATACGAGTATTTTATGCACAATGGCATAGACCGTGCGCTAGTTTGTAGAGAAATATGTTAAGAACATTTTCCATTGGCTACAAAACAATTCACGCTTGGGTTTAAAAAATCGTCATGGATTACATAGGGAAAGATTCGAGACAAATAAAAGACAAAAATCAATGGATCGCAAGGAAATTGATAGCTAGAAAGCGGGATTACATACTTTTTTGAAGCTTTTTCAAAATTACCATCCCACTACGCTCGGGCAAATCAAACTGTGAACACAATAATAATTTTGCATTAGGTGTAAGTCTTTTCACACAAAAATTTCATGAAATGAATTTATCGATATATCAAAAAAAGAAAGACGAATATATCGTTTCGAGTTGGAAATTTGTCGTAGCAGGACTATGACATGCATATCGCAAAGAAAAGCGCGCACGAGATGAGAAATTAAAAGATAAAGAAATGGTCATCGCGAGAAGTATACGCTTTGTGTTGCACCAATTTTACTTTTTACAACTTGGCAAATAAAAATGTAAAATATTTCTGGTTTTCTGAGGACCAGTGCAATAATTTGTGTGCATCACTGTTTACTGGTTGCATCATTGATTATTTGAAAAACAATTCCATAACAGAAAATTGTCGTCCCTTTTGAACTAAAAAAGAAGAACTCCTATATACGGATGCAAATCAAATGCAACGTATATGGCTATAATCCTTTCAGGGTATATAACAATATTTTCAAATATTTCTATGAATCTACTACTCTTACTGGAAGTATTACATATATTTAGACAATAACACGAGTTCTTTTATGGAGAAGATACCAGGCTCTCAGTAAAAATAAACCAGCCTGTTTTGGTATCTAAAACATATATTGGTACATAATATCAGCATCAGGTTTCCATTTCAAGAGGCTATGTAAATCATAAGTGAAATAAAAAAAATTCATTTCTTTTTCGATTATTGGGGGACTCAACATTTATTTATAATGAAAAGCAAACACTAATGATCAGATAGGAATTTGAGCAAAATACGTCAAAATGACGTAGGGAGAGCTGGCATTTAAGATAATCGACTTAAAACGCTACAAAACTACACTCAAGAATACAACGAACAATACTACGAGCAAAGAGTACGAGATCATATTAGATCAACAACCCAACGCGCGTGACCCCATATGCGGTGGCGCATTAATAAGAAACAAATTTTAAGTCATTTTGCTATCATATTTGATCTTGAATTGTGCTTTATGAAAATTAAAGTTTTCGAAACATTTAAATTTTAAAGGTGCATTATAGTAATGTAAGGAAAAAAAATTATAAAAGTATGTAAATGGTTCGAAAAAAATATTTCTTGGAAATTATTCTATGGAAGTAACTTAGTTCCTTAAGGTTTCCTGGTGACAACCTTCTAAAGATAAAAAAACAGAATATGATGACAGTGACATATGACATATAAAAAGTTTTAACCATATGATTTTCTAGTCACGCAGCATAAAATTTATTGTTTGAAAATTATGTTCAAGGAATACTAACATATTTAATGGGCTCAACTGAGTGTAAATGTAAATGCAAAAAAAAGAAATATTTTTAGTCGTTGAATAACTTAGAACTACTTGTTTAAGGTGAGGAGGCCATACAATTAAATAGTAATCAAACAACATCTAAATGGTAATTAATGATTTAACGTCATTTATATGGTCATTGCTGGCTGCTTTATGATAACGATTTGTTTGTAAACAACAGATCCTTTACTGTGTTTTCCAGATGTGACTTTTAAATAATCTAACACCCTTAGAATATTAAATAAAATGTTATTCATAAAAAACATAACCTAACTTTTTTTATTGTTTAACATACATTTATGGTATCGAAATATAATTTATATTTGAATAGGTGACATAAAGCTGCATTACATAAAATTATGTAACAAGATAAGGTAAATGAAATTCTCTAAAGAGATCATATATAGAATATTATATCCTTTTGAAATTTACTTGTATAGCACATAAATAAATTAATGACACCGATAAACTGAATTTAAATTTAAGATGCTCCTAGTATTTTAAAATACATTTAAACATCAACAATTTATTACTATTGTTAAGATATATAGACAACAATTTTGTATTTTATGACGAAGATTTATAGAGATTCAATTCAATATTTATGTTCAATTAAGATTGATATCGAACGATGTAAAATTTAATCGGTTGTAAAACCATATAATAAACCTCCCACGTCCTTTGTTTATATATATTTGAAATAAGGGTTAATAGACTTAGTTTTAATTTTAACCTCTTTTGATTATGTATATAGATATATAGGAAATAGATTTTCGAGATGATTGGATTTTTTTTAGTCATGGTGTTCATTAGTTAAATAGCTTATACTATCTGACTAAAACTGGGGATTTTAAATAGTACTGCATCTGATGCCATATTTATATCTAGCAATTTTATGTAATAGAAAGCAGCATACTTCTCTTGGTACATAAATGAAATTTTTGGCGGTTACATGACGTATTTGCATAAAACGGTTAATTCAATTGATTTGTGATGTTTAATCAATTTTTAAAAAATCTAATTGGTATTAAATTTAAAGTTTTGTATCAAATAAAGTGTATATAAATTAGATTTTCGATCATGAGGTGTCAGAAACCTGGTCGTTTCTATCATACTTGAAAATATATTTATAGAAATATAAATATATGAAAATTCCTCCTATTCTTCCGTTTGTTAAATGTAAAAAGGTTGTTGGGAGTAAAGAGCAGAAGTTAAGAGCAGAAGTTTATAATTGAAAGTTAACGATAGTGCCAATCTCGCCCACGGCAGTAATAACAATCAGATACACATTGCTGCCGAATTCTTTTGTTAATGTTAAAGATGCATTTGGAAATGATCACTGCTGCTGGGTATGCTGGCTCGACTCAGAATTCGAATCTTCCTTAATTACGCAATCATTGACAAATAAAATGCAACTATAACCCTCCCAAGACTGCCTTGTTTTATACACGAAAATAGCGTAAATGTATAACAAATGGTCAAACCTCACTTAGATGTTCATTGAGGATCAATAAACATCAAAGCTGCCGAGATTAAAGTCGCCAACAGCTGCGCGCCTACCTAAAATCAATACAAATTGTTGATCTTTTTAAACATCGATGTTGTATAATATTAAAATCATGTTAGCTTATCAATTGTTAAACATTCATGAAGAGCTTGAAAAACTTACCATCCAGACCAATATTGTGTTCTGAGCAGGAATGATCCGGGTTGATTTATTATGAGATTTTCTTTTTTTTCTTTATTTTCGATAACGCTTAATTTAAAAATAAAAGTAAATTAATGGTAGAAACCGAGCTAACCAGCATTTTGCAGTATATAAACATACAGTAAATTCTTGTCAAACCACGTGATTGTGAATAGTGTCGTGGCGATACTACTAAACAACTGTGATATTTCCGATTGGTAACCGTCAAATTTAGAACATTGGTTTTCTTGTTCCACTAGCTGCTAATTTTGCAAAATTTTCATGTGGTTAACCTTCTAAATAGAGGTGTAGATGAGTTATCAATGCTAGTTTTCGCGAAAAATGTATACGCTAATATTTTCAGCACTGCAGGCTTTATATTACACTAGTTTGGCTCAAAATAGCAAGATTTGCTTTTAGCATTAATAATAATAAGCAACCACCAAGTAATACACATCAGTAGTGAATTTTAATGTACCGGGATACCAAGGTAGATACAAAACAGGTTGGTTGCAAAACAGTGAGCAACAATATTTTGCGAATTTGGTGCTGCTTCTGATATCAAACTAAGTAATTACGAAAGGTCTCCTGTCATCGCTATAGCTATTTTTGGATGATGGTCTGCTTCGTATGGCAGGATAATGATCGTATTCTAAGTAGAGTATACTATTTTTTTATACCTAACTTATATCTATTCTGGACCATCTTTACTTTTCATTCCCATGTAATACTTTCCAATGGAGTTGACATAGCAGGACCAATTAAAATGACTACACAAATAGGAAGAGTAGGGTAATTCAATAAAACATACAAATGGTTGTATTTTTATGTAAGCCGATCAAGGTGGTTTATCTAGAAATGACTGTAACAAGAAGAAGGAAAACTGAGTAAATGCATTAAAACCTGTTTGCAAGCAATACAAATACATAGGTGGTCAACCTCAATAATTCAATCTGATTTTTACAAGCTTACACTTTTGGTTATATCGAATGCTTTAAAGCTCAAAAATTTTTTTACATATGTAAACCTAGACAAATCGAGTTTGAAGTATTTGTCTCCATTAGAAGCATTGTAAAGCATTGTATTACGTGGTTTATACATTTTGGAGTTTCTTGAGGAGTAGCGAGTTCAAAACGATACTTTTTTAATGTTAGTTTAGTACCATCTAATCTAGTTTTCCCAGCGAAAGATTTTCTCAACCATTTTATGGGACTGGTTAGTCCATCAGTCAAACAAGTGATGCAAGGGTTATAAAATATTTATAATGTTGCAAGGGTTATAAAAATATTCAGAGTTCTAAAATAAAAAAAGAAGATATACTTACATTGAACCCTTAATGTTAACGTTGAACTTCGCGTTTCACCTTCTGTATTTGTCGCCGAACATGCATACGAACCAGCACTTTCACGTTCTAAATTTGTTAAAAATAATGTTTCGGTATTTTCACCTGCCATCCTCATACCCTAGAAAAAAACAAAAAAAAAAAAAAGAAGGAAATTAGCAATAAAATTTGGACAAGTATTGACTTTATATAGCGTTGACATACGCGTGTATAGTTAAAAAGGAAGCTAAATAATCACATATGGATATATGCTGATAAGAATGAATTTATGAGTAGAAAGGTCACGAGAAGAAAATTTGTTACGTGGCACATGATGGATTATATGCGGTGGTATAATATAAACCAAGGAAAATCCATGAAAATAAATTATTTTTTATCAATATTGAGATGATAACGTTATTTTTTTTTGATTAAACGAGAGCTTATTTTTGCCTGTCGTATACAAATACATAAATACAATAAACCATTCGTTTCTTTGTCACAACGAGTTGCTATAGTTACGTATCAAAAATTTTCTCGAATGGAAAATCTTTTAACGGCATTATGTACATTTTTGTTACAAAAATTATTCAAATTATTTTGCTACACCA
The DNA here is from genome assembly GCA_963556175.1 of Tipula confusa. Taxonomy (NCBI): domain Eukaryota; kingdom Metazoa; phylum Arthropoda; class Insecta; order Diptera; family Tipulidae; genus Tipula; species Tipula confusa. Next base: position 153,724,454 of record OY744477.1, read on the forward strand.
TTCAATTTTATTTAATTTTTCGTATCTTTAAGCCGTACCACTCTTTAAAAAAATATGTTACGCGGTACTTATATAAAGAATATTAAATTGAAGTTTGAGCCATTTTTTTGTCGTTACTGAGTGTTTACGAAAGTTTTATAGTTTTATAAAGTTTCATTTGTATATGTAAAATTTTAGGTAACAGTTTTAAGTATATTAACAATTTTTCAATTTATATTTTTGACAATTAAAATTATATGTCATGGGTTTAAAAGTAAATAAAATTTTAAAATTTAATTTCATTATAAAACAACTTATACGGAAACCTAAATATTTTATTAGAGATGGAATGGAAAATTTACCGAGAATTTAACTTTTGCTCCGGTACCAAATAAATGGAAATTTAAAAAATAAAATATATAATGTTTACCGGTAATTTACTGAGTTTTAGAAAATAAAAAATAAAAATGAAAATCGTATTTGCCGGAAATTGAAATAATTTATGGTTCGTTGAAGCCAATTGTTGTTGTAGATACAGTTTGGTTGCAAAAATATTCGGTGGCTTATTATTGAAATTTTATGTTGCTTTGAGAACTGTCTTCCACAAAGGACATTTAAATTTTATTTAATGGTACGGGATCATAGGGACGATGGTATAGGACATTTCTCATAAAGTTCATATATATATATATATATATATATATATATATATATATATATATATATATATATATATATATATATATATATATATATATATATATATATATATATATATATATATATGTATAAATATAGATATCTTCAGCAATCTTGGTGCAGTAAGGCTTATTTTTATGTCGTTATTTGTCAAAACTGCCAAACTTAGGGCAGAAAATCCATGAGGAATTATTGAGAATTAAATAATATAAATTATGCCCGCTATCTAGATCGAACGTTTCATCAAACGTTCCGAGTTTTTGAGCCATAATTGCAAGATACGATGGTTAACGACAGGAGATTCAACAAGATGCTGCCACATGCCAAACAGTTTAGTAACTCGAGTAACAGTTTATTATATTACTGCATGAGTTATTTTTTGCATGAGTTTTTGCGATGGTTCACAATGAAAAAGATTGTCAAAATCAGTTCAAATATTGTCAGAGCTTAATTTTTCTTTGCTATTTTCGGCACTGATATAAATACTGATATACGAATTTCAACCTAATTTAAAAGTGAATTTTATGGTTAACTCGTTAGTATACAAAATAAGAGGCAATTTTATCCATTTTTAGAATCTATATGAGCTTTTATTTAAGCTTTTTGAAAAATTACTATTAAACTGAATTTAACTAATATTGAGGTCATTACTAATGTTAATTCTTCACATCAATTTGGATTCAGATAATAACATTCAAGTATAGAATAGATATACAAAATTACAAAAAAGTAATTAAAAGTTTGTTAGAACGCAAAAAGTTATGTACGCGTATTTGGATGTTGCTAATAAGCTCTAGTTAAACTTTGAATCATTTAAAATAAGCTTCACACATATAGAAATTTACCTGGAAATTCTTTGACAAATCTTATTTATCCAGTACACTGAAGGCCGATGTGCTGCAGAGGAGTATCGTGGCTCCAATCCTGTATTTACTATATATATATATATATATATATATATATATATATATATATATATATATATATATATATATATATATACATATATATATATATATATATATATATATATATATATATATATATATATATATATATATATATATATATATATATATATATATATATATATATATATATATATATATATATATATATATAAAAGAGACATGTAAAGGAACTATATAGCCACATTTGCAGGTGACATTGCAGTTTTGCGATTAATTCGACAAAGCGTTGAATAGTCAAAATTGATTAGGCAAAATCCACGCATATTAGTTTTGGTATTTTACATATGAAATTATTAACCTTCTACATATAGAAACTTAGTAAAAGCAAGAACTCCACGGATCAATTTTAATGGCATTACTGTTAGAACGACACTAGTATTGATCGTGTTAAGTGTGATGAATTGATTATTGATGACCGGTAATGATGGAAATTCGAATTTTCTGCTTTTTTAAACATCAATACTAATGCGTGGTGGGGATATTGTCATCATTAATGACCATGTCCAGGCTTTGCATCAATATTCGTCAATAATTTGTTGTCATTTGTCTTTTGCTGTCACAACTCATCAAGAAAATGGAAAATTTTCGTTTATGTTGGGTAACGAACTAAGCTGTGGTAAATTAAGTGAGTTTTCCTTCAAAAGCTCCTCAAATTTGAAATATTAGAAAACGCTTCCATATGAAACTTGACCATTCTTGCCAGCATCAACCACGACGAGCTCTTTTCGAGCATTAATTATAGCCAATAAAACAATGCTATAAAAATGCTTGTAATTATAATACATGGCACCTGAATTGTGGGATTTTGTAATGGTAATATGCTTTTCGTCAATTGCCCCAATGTGTTACAAAAATAAAGCAAATTTGTAAAATTTTGAGAACTTGTAACCCATTCTTTGGAAATTTTAAGAAACTGAAAATAAATAAGCTTATTCCCATTTTTTTAGACTAGCCAAAATAGCGACATAAGATCCCCGAAACCAGGGAGTTTTGCATCAAGATTGCTGCTATACTGCCATCTCAAAACCACAAATAAAATACGCTAGGCCTATACAAGGGAACGGCTAAATGGGTTGGGACAAAAAATACTTGGTTTGAATCCCAACCAACGGCTTTTGAACGAAAAGGCCACTAACGATGTGCTTTTGAAGCAAGCCTTGGTACTCTTCACAGAGATTTCGTCAAAATAGGTAAAGAAAACATCCAGCTTTGCAATATTTTTCGCTCATTCGCACTGGTCGCTCATTCAACTGTTTTTTTGCTCATGAGAATAGTTTTCTCTTGTTTTAACCGTTTCTTCATCCAGTATTTTCGTTTGACAGTTTTTTTTACCATAATGCTAAAATTATCGCAACACACTCTTTAGATCTATTTCAAATTTGACACAATTGGTAATTGTGAGATTAATGTCAGTAAAAATAATAATTTTGAAGTACATTAACGATGCAAACTAAAAAGGTATTGACATTACTGGTAGACATTAGTATTGATCCGTGGCATGCTTGATATTTGCATGTCTTATTACGTATCCAGAGTTTACTTGCTGGGCCCCATCAAACCAAAATCCAACAGCCTGGATTGGCAGTTTTAAGTAAATTTTTCAAAAAAATTGATTATTGACTGCAGGTTAATGAGATTATACCAGAAAAGTGGAGTATTCAGTGAAAAGCAGTTCAGATTTAGAGAAAATATGTCTAAATCGAAGACAAAATTTGTTTCCAGAAAGTTAAGCATTCCATAATCGATGATTTTAACCTATTATTATATAATTACACATCAAATCTTTACTCTGTTATAAGCAACTGCTCTTTTAAAAAATTTCCAGCTGCATGCACTAATTTTAAAACACTCAAGGATATCATCAATGGTCAATTTCTGAAACATCATTTTCAATAGTAGAATGATTGCAATTGCAATTCTTCTTGAAAATTGATTGGAAATTTCCAAGAAGAGTGAACGAAAAGGTATATTGCTCTTTGTAAGTAACTATATAGATAAAGCATCTAGGAATACTACTGAGTGATGTTAATGAAAGAGATTGATTAATGTTACAGCTAATATATAAGTTAATCTCAGAAAGTGTGTCTGCCAATATGGAGTGAGAGTTTTAAAATGACCAAAACTGTCTAATCGCTTTTTGTAAATATTAACAAAACATCGCGACGCATATCAGTTAGGATTGCAGAAAGTGGTAAAAACTATTTCCGTAACATAATAACCTCACACTATTAACGAACATTTAGTGGTTGCGCTACTCCAATAGTGAATTAGACGCAACTACCGATGTAGTTTGATTAAAACACCAAAAGACTCCTCTTCTTGCTATTATAAAAATATTTAAAGATGCACTCCAAAAAGAATTGCAAAATCCCAACTAAGAAAGAAACAACATGTGACCTACCAAAACGTAGGCTTAAAAAAGTGACCTTTTAAGCTCGTTTTAGAGGCAACCGTAAAAACCATCTGGCGCACTTTGGCAAGACATTTACAGGTTTCTTCCAAACATTAGAAATTAGTTACTCAAATGTTAATGAACTACGGCCAAAAATCATTCTTTATCTGCATCCAACGTGCTTTACTGGCTAGCTTGCCACAGAATGGTTTGCCAGCAAGCTTGTTTTGATGCCACAGAGAGAAAACACTTGGCATGGATCATGATTATCAATTTCATGAATAATGAAATTAATATTTTTGATTTTTTATGCTTTTAATTCAGTAAATATGAATGCAAATCAGGAACTATGAATAAAAGCCAGTGAATGGTTATTCATGATCTAATCCAATCATGCATACCTTAGAATTAATAAATAATGGTTTAAATCATGAATCTAGTTCATAATACATGCTCAACTATGCTTATTTGTTACGTTTGTTCCCGGTGTTTGGTAGAATCTGTTGATTAGTTGCAGATATTAAACATACTGTCCACATTTTATGACTAACAATCATGAAAGGGGATCATTTTTTTGTTTTTGTATTTTGTGTTGCACGACGATTGTTTTATTACGAACACCTGTTTTTTTACTTTATCTACCAAATAATGATGATAAATTTAGTTTTAAGAGTGGAATCAATAAGGTTGGTTATGTGTTTTGATTTTGATCCAATATTTTTATGAAGTAAAATAGAAAATTAAATAAAAAGAACATAGGTAAGTATATGTAAGTTATGTAAGTTATTTTAAATATAATATGTACTATGTAAAGAATTGTACAAAATCTTTTAGAACAATGCATGGTAGTATTTACAGTAAAATTGTAGTGTTAATTTTTTTTTACATTATCAATTTTTATCTATTTTTTTCAATTGATCCATTAAAATTGTGTATATACACAATTTTGATCCATTTTAATGGTAACTTTTACATTTTATTTAAAGCAGGAAAAACGCGATCGCCCAGCAGATATCTTTAGAATAAATATTGGATATCGATGAGCAAATTAAGGAAGTTTGACATATTTACTGATATCAAAAGGAAACGGAATAAAACCTAAGGGTCTAGCCTTCAGATTATTTACGATCCTGGCGCATTTGTCAGTAAGTGTAAATCCATTAATAAATTAATTCTCAGTTTTAAACAGTTTTCTGGATAAACATTAACTTGGCAATTTTTTATTTTTTAGGTGAATTTGATGAACAGGAGCAGACGTGGTTCAAATCTCATAGTTCACCGTGGGAAACCGCCGAAACAATGTGGAATAAAATGTGGAATAATATCATTTAAGGTTAACGTACGGGCATTTTAAATTCAACTATTTCAAAACAACAACAGTGCTAGTACTCTGGCGGCTTTATAAATTAACAATGGGGTCTAAGAAGCTTGTAGGAAATAATAATATTTTTGATAAAACCGGTAATTGATACGCAAATCAAAATTATAGATATTATTAGATTTAATTTTAATTTTATATTTATATTTAAGGTTTATATTAAATAATGATTTTTATTTAGATATTTTATAAGTATTATGACATATATTGTTATGTAAAATTTATGTTTCTATAAATAAAGGTATTGAAAAAAAAAATTATTGAAAATATATTTTTTATTTAACAGTGTAGATTAAAATATAAACAAGTTAAACACCTTAATCATGACCCATGCATAACAAGGCATAATGTATAAAGCTATGCATTACTTAATACCAATATATGCATTAATATTCATAATCAATGAATAATGTAGCCAAAAAATGGCCAATATAAGCTAATATGTTGTAATATTCATGTTAATAGTGCATAGTATAAGTATTATATGTATGATTTGTGCCTAATATATCATATTTCTATGCAATCTTAATCATGAAATAATGCTTTAAAAGGTATAATTCCTGCATTTAATTCTTAACAAATATGAATAATTTTTCATCAGCTATGAATAACCTTTCATCAATATTTTAAAAATATAATGAATATAACACATAATATGTGAATAAAACCTTATTCATATACTAAGTATATTATTCTTGTATCATGAATCTGTTGTGCACGGTGCCAAATCAAAAGATTTTATTCATAACTTATATAGCGTTATTCATAATACGAGATAATATTTCTCTCTGTGTGATGCTTAAAAACTGCGTGCCTTTTAAAAAGCTTTGTGATATTTGTTTACGCAATAGAAAGTCCATGTACCTAACTCATAATTTTATGCTATAGACTATGTGGCCTTTATAGTCTAATTTGACTAGCTAGACTATTGCATTCTTTATAACCCATAATAATTATATGGGAAACGATTTCCAAGATATTTTGCCTCTTTGATTTATGAATATATTTATAATGATGGTTTTTATGTAGTTTATCAGGTTTGAACCCTTCAGATAATGGTTGAGGCCAAATAATTATTACCCAGATGATTTTGCTACTGAAAAAATTTGATGTAAGTTTGTTTGGTTAATTTTTTAGAACCTTTCTATGCAATGATTTTTTTTGAACAACTCAAATGATTTTTAAGCTAATATAAGATCAATTGAGAAGAGAGAACACATAATTATCAGTAAGGAGTTGTGGTCAAGAATATGAACCAAAGGTATCACTACTTAAGTGTCATTGTACATTTGCTTATTGCAGTCACATCATCTTGTGTGGGCTTATCCTGCGCTACTAAAGAAGAACTATTTTTTTATAGGCTCAAGATAATCAAGAAGAAGTTTTTAAATTAAATGACAACATAGATCTTAAAATGTATGGAAAATGATTCTTTAAATCACAGACGAATCCCTATAAAACGTTAAAAAAATTTACTTTGACCAACTTTGATTTGTTTAATTAAGTCAATGTAAAAAACTGATACTAAAAATATAACATCCACATACACAATAACCGCTGTTCTACCCCTAAACCGTCAAATGAATAAAACATTTAAATCAAAACACATAGCTGGAAGCCTAATTTTTACGAACAAACAACAAATGTTATCTGCGACAAAACCACTGCTTCGATGGGTCTAGACAATATATTTTCATTTTTCCAATTTTCGATTTTCCTTTCTTTTTTTCTGTTGTCAACTTGTTCAACATTTGTTGTACGTATGTACTCAAGTTATGTCATGCTATGTTCAATAATAACGTACATTTCAAACGCAGCATTCGCTATACCGTTGTCATTTAGATTCTGTCAAAAACCACCAATTTTCATTTGATTGCTTTTCCACTCGAAAAATATCCTACTATTATATTATTATTATTATTCGTTGTTTGCCTACCTGGCGAACGGAAATGTGCGTGTGCGGGTAAACAAATTTTTTTTTTTATTTAATTTGTTTATTTTCCTCTCAATAAAAAAAAGAAAACCAAACGATTCTTGTCGGAAAAATGGAAAAATATTATTAATAAATTTATCATTTTATTTGCCGATAAATAAGAAAATGGGAATGAAAACATGTATAAACAGTAGAATAGAGTGTTTTTGATGGAGAAATATTATATTGAAAATTCATGTATCCGCGCGTACTGCTAAAGATTTTCAATCAATAATTTAATGTACATATATATATATATATATATATATATATATATATATATATATATATATATATATATATATATATATATATATATATTTATATATAAATATATATATATATATATATATATATATATATATATATATATATATATATATATATATATATATATATATATATATATATATATATATATATATATATAAATATATGCTGTACGATTGAGATCAACATTAAAAGTTATTGTCATTGTACCAAGGTTATCTATTTTTTTTTATGCTGTACTGTATGCTCAAAATATGCTATTATTTGATAGCTCTCAAAAATTATAAAACCAAAAAAAAAGAAAGTTATATATCCTGATATATTATACTCGAGCATGCATACATTACAAAATTGGCTAATCAACCAAAAATTTAATGATGGACCATTATTCTCGTACCAGATCCTCATGATAACAAATTTTATTTATGTATGTTCAGCCTGGTTATATATTTAACATATTTGTTATCGTTCTGATAACAGATATATAAATTTACGTTACCTTTGATTTTTAGAAGGTCATTTGGTCGAAGGAATTTGTTGTGTGAAACAGAAACATTAATTCAGTGTTTGTTTAGTAAAATATTTGATCATAGTCATGATGCCATAGAATATCACTTCAGTGTTTTGTGCTTCTGGGGAAATAAACAAAAGCTGGATTACTCGAATAGTAAAATATATATATGCTGTTTAAAAAATCATTACAGCCTATAATAGAGTCACATAAAAAAGACTGTTTTGGATTTCAAAGCAATGGATGTTAAATTAATGCTCCTTGGTTGTTATCCAAATCATTCATACAATTCATACCAGAGCACGATGTCAGATTAGTGATTGGTGACTTTTCTTATATTCATTTTTATTAAAACAATAGCCCTTAGACTAATATTACATCTTTAATGTAAATGTTACAGCACAGCAAGCACTCTAAAATGAACACTAGTAAAAAGGAAAGGAAAGATTAGGAGAGAAAAAGGTAAGAAAGGAATAAAGTGTGCAGTCTTTATGTGTTTTATTTTTGATATTAAGTTTGAATCTATATAAATTATAAACTAAAAGGAACTTATAGCTTCCCATTTACAATTTCCAAACAAAAATTAGTTTTGAAATTTATTGAATTTGATTTCAAACTAGTAAAGTACCCACAGGTCTTGACAAACTAGGTATACATCGATAAAGTTCCGAAAACAATGCTTCATGGTCATTGCATAATATATTTTTACGACTGCAGTCATAGAGGCGCTCGATTTTGAATCCGATCGAGTGCAGGCAAGTGAGTTTTTGGTGCACCTGTCCAACTTTAAGTCTTGTATAGTGTAAGTGTTTCTATGATGGAGTAAAGTTAAATTTACATCGTCATTAAAACTCAAAACATTTGGATACACCAACTGCTACCTTTATTTGTTCAGCCCAAAATATTTTCTTTGATATTAAGATTTTTTCTTTGAGATAAAAATCTTACATATGTCAAACGGAGCTGACTAAATTCAGCAGTCAGAAAAAATTATGAATGATCATCAGTTAAAATTTGTTGGCCTTTAATTTAGGCCTGTTGGCTTCATCCTACACATTTCATAAGGCGACCCTACAAAGCCATACTTTCATTCTTTCTGTGAAAATGTAGTTGCACGATGAATAAGAAGGTAAACAATATGAGGTATTAAGTAAGTCGAATCCTTGATCCTAAAGGAAGTCAGCCTTTAAAAATGTGAAACGGAAAGCTCGCATCCACTACCATTTTGGTTTTGGGCAAAAAAGCAAATTCTCAATTCATAAAATAAATGCCAAAATGATTTCAATTTGGACAACAAACTCTTCTGTGTCTCACGTGATTAAATATACCAATGTTCTGTTACAATATTAATTAAGTCACCTTAGAAACACCTACCATAAAACCCATACTGACGATCAGCAGTTAGAAAGTTATCATCTAAATATTTCATTGGCAAGTTCTTAGGTTAGCACCGAAACGATAGCGATTAAAAGATGGTCGGATAGGTCAATCTGCTGCCTTTTTTTGGCACCAGATATACGTTAGAAGTTTTCTATATAGACAGAAAAATGCCAGAAGGCACAGATTGGTGAAACTCAAACATGATAGTGGGTTTGGCCAAAATTTTCTACAATAATTGAATGTAATTGAGGACTTGCAAACGACCACACTAGGCCTGAATCTACTGCTAAGAGTATGAATAGTATATTTTTGGGTGAGGAGATTACCAGTTTCATAGGGATTTTTAGTTTTAACATATTTGCGGTGAGAGGCTTCTTAATTGACAAGGATTTCCTGATTTTTGTGTCTTAAGGAGACTGAGAAGAAAGAACTGTTCCATACTTGTCAGAATAATAGTCAAAAACAGAATGACTGCACTACTAGAGTTATTGAAGGCAAAACAAAAGTGCTATTCGAACTATTGAAAGAATTTATTCATTAATCGTCGAAAAGGAACGACCTTTTGGCATGACCCAAACTTTGGGAAATCCACTGTAATAAATCGTTGGTCAGAATACCATAAAAGCGTGAATATACTTATTTTAAAAGGTGTATAAAGGAAATCCTAGGTTTGGAAAAAAAATAATTTTAAATTGATTGATTTGAAAAGTAATGGCCGTTTTGCTACCAAACAATTGAATACAGACTTTTGAAAAGTGCTTACAACAAGCTAAAGTTGTAAAAGGTATTATGTTTGTGTGTGAGATTTGAGTCCTAACCAATCAGTATATGAGAGATGGATGATCACATTTGTGTACATGATATATGACCCCAAACGTGACGATGACGCCACTTGCCTAGTAAAAACTATCCACAAGGGTGGAATTTAATGTCCCAGTAAGGAGGATAGCATGATCAATATACAAATAGGATGTAATCGATTGGATCATATATTTGACCCAAATCTAATGCAGTTTCAGGAAAATTGGATATCTTATTTTGTCTTCCATCAGTTTTAGAAGTAGGGGCTACAAATTAATTTGTTATTTTATTTTGCTGTTAAGAAATAAAATATTCGATTCAAATATATCAAATAAACTATTAGGTTTATTATTTTGAAAACAGGCGGTTGAATATGGAAAAATAAAACGTTGGTAGGGTTACTTTTTACAAACTTTCGTTTACGATGACATAATTTGTCGTTTTAAAATCATAACGGCTCACAATATATGTAACGAGTCGTTGAGTTTCAATAAGTTTTTAAAATGCTTGCCTTTAATTTCTTTCTTAGGTTCCTTTCCGGGCGTACAACATAAGGGTTTATCAATAAAAACATACCATTAAGCCATTCAGAGATAAAAATGGCTGCGGAATATCAACGGCGACCATCGAGTAGATCTAACGTAAGTGTTTTTCAACGTTCAGTATATGGAGGAGAATCTTTAATTTTTTTCCACTACTTTTCACCACGATAAAATTGACGTGTTTTAATGGCATAATAAACTAAATTGGAACGTTGCACAGAGTCACTTTTTTTTACGTAGTTTGCATAAAGCGGAAATCACACACATTATGCGTGTTTCAGCAGTGAATTGACCAAAGGTTAATAAAGGTGATAAAAGCTCTGGAGTTAAACGCAAGTCCTATTTAAAAATCCAAGCATAGAGTAAGTTTTAGCCGTAATGAAGTAAATATGTCTTTTAAATGATATAAAGTCTATGTGTAAAAATGATGTCAAGATCCTTCAATTCTTTTGATGGTTTTCAACCCTCATAACCTATAAAGTAATTAAGCACGATGTGAGTTCATTAGTTTAATAATGTCGTTTGATAAACAGTAGAAAATAAGTGGTCCAAGGTGAGTAGCTAGAGAATAACTTGAATGTACTGTACTATATAAAGAACTATTATTTTTAACAATTTGAGTGTTTCCCTTCAGTTATATGAACTAGGTCATATAATCAATATATTACATATCCCAAACGTTTTAAGCTGCTCTCCAACAAGACAGCGATTTATGAAGTCAAACACTTTTTTAATGTCAGTATAAATGACATCCAGTTGTGCATTTGCCTCAATTAGCTCTATGGCTTGTCTCGAGAGCTCAATCAAGTTTGGTACCGTTGAGTGTTCTTTATAAGAACAATTCGTTCAAAAAGATTTGGTATCACAGATAATATCGATATTCTACTGTATAATTAGTAAGATTGTTCCTGTTATCCGACTAAAAAATTAGAACGATACAATTTCCAGGCAGCAGAAAATAAGTTGATTAGCGAGCAGTCGTAAAATATATAGACAAACGCGTCAAAAGCTCGTTTTTAAATGTTTTAGGAGCACCATTGACTACACATCTTCAAAGCTATCTGAGCTTTAATCTTGTAATAAGAAATGTGGAAAACTGTTTCAGGTTTAAAATGGTATTTACGTGCATTTCTAAACAATCCATTTTTGACGTAAAATATCAGCAAGCACCAGATCAACCATTTAGAAGGCGAAGTCAGCTTGCATGCAATTGAAATCAATATGAAACCTAATTGTTCTTACAAAATAAACCTGATTTGGCTAGACTCGGTGGTTTAGTTTTTTTGGAGAACCATAGTCTTCCATATCGCCAATACGTCCTTGCAGAATTATTTGTATTTTGATTCGATTTTTTAGTGCAAATATTGATGTGAAATAACTATTTTCAGAAACAATGATGACAAAAACTTGGTTCCAATCAAAGATTTTAACATGGCTTCGGTGGACTTGGCAGATCTTTATTTTAATAGATCCATCCCTATTGATACTTTAATAGTTTTTGAAATATTACTTGAGATTAATGATTCTCGTCAAAAAAAATTATGTAGGTTCCCAATAATTCACGAAACAAAGCTTGGAAAGTTAGCTGCATAAGAGAAATGGAGCACTATAGAACAAATTTTCACAAACGGTATTCAAGAATAGCACTTTCACGCAAATCAAGTCGGGTTTGACGCATCATATATGTAATCTCGTCGTCCATTTTAATCAATGAATGTAGTGGATATTGCCAAGGTTTGTACTTTAAAAATGATTGCCCCATAGATCACATTGAGACCATTCAAAAGTTGTTATTAAGATAAACAAAAATTTTTGTATCGGCACTTTGTTATCTGAAGCTGAAGTCGTATAGACAAATCATTAAAACTTAAATCGACGATTATCAAAATGCAAATTCCATTGAAAATTATGGCGATCGAATTCACATTAATTTGGAAACCTGAATTTAAAGCAGTCAATAATACATCAAATTCCAAAACATTAACGATATTCTGGAACTCGGATTCAGATTTACGTTCAAAGCTAAAACTTTTTTACCATTCATAATCCGTTAAACAAATTGAAGGGTCTTGTCATATGTGTCGCGTTTGGGTGAACTATTAGAATGGCTCTCACCATATCAATTGTTTTATTTGAACCTATGTTTCAAGGAATTCAAGCATACAATTTGAAGGACTGTATAAAAAAGTTACCAGCGGTGATTAAAATAGCTAAGATATTGTTAGACCTTTAAACCTGATTCACGTTCCTAAACCACAGAATCCAGCAAATTTAATTTCCCCTAAAATGAGCCACACAAATTAATTGAATCAAATTGTAGTAGAATGAACCACCATGAATACCGAGAGAGCCGGCAGAAAGACTTATTAACAAATTCCATTCATCACATTTAGAAAATAAGAGACTTATAATCCATAAAATTATTACGAAACCAGATCAAAATGTTATATTCCAGTCCTTATCAAAACTAATCGTGGAGAAAATGAACCTTATTTATGTCATTACACTGAAAGAAGTCTACAAGGAAATCGTCATTAGTATGCAAACTAGCTGTTTAACCTGACATCACTAACATAACCTTATTTTTGCTCCCCTACAAAAAATTTTGTAACTATCGACCGTTTGTGTGTCAGTAACCACGTCGAGTCTGTGATAAATAACATTCGACAGCTCCTTCGGTTTTATTATATGTAACTCGGATGTCCGGTGGTGCCCAGAATTTCAAATGGTCCTGGATTGGCCGTACACTCTTAATCAATCAATTTTTATTTCTTGTCTCCCCAATTTAGGTACCAATATAGTTTGATGATGTTTTTCATCGCTTGATCAATAATAGCAATGAATTCGCTTTAATTGCAAAAAATCTTCTTTTGGGTGTGGCATCATCGACAAATTTATAACCAGGGTTCAATAAACGGTATATTTTCTCCATTGTTACACTATATAAAGAAAATAATGCAAAACTAACGATTGAAGTAGATTCGAAAAATTATTTATCTTGGCACTTCTCACAATATTTACTTTCGTATCTATATATATAAGGATTACATCCAAATTGATAAAATGTAAACTGCTAATAAAGTAACAGCTTACATCTATCTATATGGAAATTTTCAATTTTCCGCTAAACAGATTCAGATAACAAAATCAAAAATTCAGTACAAACGAAAAAAAAAAATAAAAATGTATACAGTCCTAGATGGGTCCACATCTTTATTTATTTTTATCGTCTATGTTGGGTTTTCATTTTATTTTTCGTTTTTTTTAAATCGACGATCTATAAGGGAATAATAAGATGAAAGTTTTATGTTCATGTTTTGCTAAAAGTCACATATTGAAAACTTAAAATGGTACAACAAAAACTATTTGTCTAAAACTTTTCGACATATTTTATAGGAGTGTTTACAGAATGTACGATGGTATAAAGTGTTGGGGTACTACTAACATTAAATTGATTATCTCTATCCATATAGCTTCGTGTATCACGATTTATTTGTTGTTGTATGTTTAAGGCTGGCTCATAAATTATGCTGTCTGCGAAATGACCCTTAAATATATTATAATTTTAAAATTATCATTTTGGAGTTATTTGGTAGTTTAGAGAAATAGGCCAGCGCGCAGTTGCTAAATCTAAAATATTGTTCCCTAAATAAAGTAAATAAAAAATAAGGGCACTATAGGAATAGAATCCATAATCTTACAATTAATAAATGATTTTTACAAGCTATTGCTTGCTCAAACCTAATCCTGTTCCATCAATTATCTTCTCTTTGAGATCTCTACCATTTGGAGACCATTATAGGTCTTCTTTGCATATTTTCGCAGTCCGTATTTGGCTACATTTATAATAAGTATTTAACACTCCTTGTTGAACAGACTTAAGGCTTAGGACTTTAACCTTCCACCATCCCCAATTTTTTGTAAACAAGTTTGCGTGGTAAATTATGACTTCCAGTGCGGCTTATAAATTTGCAGCCTTGGATTGTTTGGATGAGGAAAGAGCCTTTTTACCATTTTGCTCTTTGATTAAATGTAGTAAACTAATTTCGATGCCATTTGTCCTGATAAATGATATATTTGTTGCTGGATGTTTTATGATATATTGAGTTTCTTGTCCGGAACGTTTTTTAAATTTGGCTCTGGAACATCAACCAGAGATCCTCCTATTATGAAATGTCCCAGAGTTAATAGTTTAAATTCATCAATATGGTCGTATATAATCGGTATCACGGGTGGAGTTTAAGTGCTGCTTAAGCATTGGTTGCCATACATATACCAGCAAGACAATATACGCAATGCGATATTGTGTATTCCGCAATTTACTCATTTCAACTCAAATTGGACTAGCATGGTTCAAATCGCAACTCAAAAATAGTCGTCTTTGTGTGGCATGTTCACTTGGCAGAACTCGTTTTTGGTTTGTATAATTCTTCATCTTTTAATGTCTTAAACATACAACAGAATTGCGTATAAATGGTTTAACTGCAGCGTTTGTTCAGAATTTCAATTCGGTCTAAATAAATTAATTCATGGTAAATTAAATTAAACTCGGAGTTCAGAGTCATCGGCAGATTTATGTCCAATCCAGCTCCATATTATCAAAAGTGGCTTAATCATTTTTTTAAATATAATAACCACCAGAGATAATCCGTTCCACTTTGCTCCAGTTCCATCGATGTATAGGCTTAAGAAAGTATATCATCGATTATAAAATCCTCAATTATGGTTTTTATTGCCTATGGATAAAAAATATAGTAACCAGAAGAAGTATATGTTGCAAATTAACGTTCAAACAATAAAAGTTTTGCTCCCGCACTTAGATGTGAATTTCCTAGACTCGTACGAGGTACCTTCATAGTTAGGCGAATTATCCATCGACTTTTATCATTTTTCCTTGTGGAAGAAGCACACAAGTGTAGCATTTTACATCTTATGGAGACATAAGAAATATCGTATTATTCTGCAGTTCCTCAACTGGCCAAAGCTTTTTCCACATATCAATGAAATCATCGGTATTGGTATTGGATTGGGTTTGCACCATCGTTCCTCATGTTTTCTGTTTCCAACCATCCCAATTTAGATTTTTATAGTGGTGTGAACCATCTGAACCGTAATAGTGATTTTGCAGTTTGAGTTCATTCGAGATTAAATTGGTATAAGGTTCTTTCTTCAAGTGTAACCCGCCATTGTTTCGGCTAATTTTTACAATTGATTTCCTTCTTGATAGGTCTATATGTTAAGGACTAATGATTCAGTTTTGAATGTGCATTGCGATTCGGAATCCAAAAGCACTCAAGCTTATTTGGTCTCTTTGCTATGTGGCTTATTTTATAACGATAGCAGTGGGTAATAATAAATGAAGAGGTGCTTACTGCGATGTCCCTAAAACTTCTTCTGTTTATATTGAGGATGAGTTAGTTTTTGTTGACTCCCATGGTTTTGTTAATGAAATGCGCTGATTTGAAAAATTAACTGACTGCTGAGATGACTTTTCTGAGTTGCTTGTGCAAGTGATTTTTGCTCGATAATCAACAACAAATATGACGTAACTTGTTGCCGCTCAGGTAGATGCGTGTAATGTTTTACCATCCCTTACATTATCGTTACGCTAGCAGTTGTAACACAAATTGTCTGCTTTCACAAATTCCAAACTTTTTTTAAATTTGACAGATTTATATAAAAAATGATCGCTTCACTTTATGCAGTTTAATTTTTTGGTTTCAATTCCATGTGTTGATCTTTGGTGTGATACTATGGTTTTTGACTATATGTTGTCCCGACAAACTAACAAGGTTCCAATGCACCACATTTATGGCCTAGGAATTTTAAAACTTTTTCAAATTTGGGATGTTGACTGGATATAGAGGCCTTTGCCCACATTTACTTCAAATCACCATAAACTTTGCTTAGCAGTTTAATCCACAAATATTCATTTTTATGTTCTGTTCTTGAATGCCTAAGCAGCACGTATGACTTCGTAATTTTGAACTGGTTTTATTTTTGAAGCTTATGTGCTACAGTCAGTTTTGAATAACTATCAACTGCACTCAATCAAAACGGCCACTGCTTATACAGTTTCCCTTGTATAGAATTGTATTTTGTAAACCCGTCAGTAAAGCTTTAGTAATTATTTAGTTCCGTTTAAAATACTTTACCGTTTAAACATGCAATAGTATTTTAACAGCAATTTTTTAAAATTATTTTACAATCAGCAATAAAATTGCTTCAAACACATTCGTTACACTCACATTTATAATGTGACCTAAATTCTGCCAAATTTATAACGTTTCAGGCTGATTTCGTTATATTTCATAAAAAAAACACTTAAAATGATTTGTGACCCTAAACAAATGATATTACAGGCTGCAGGAGGGGTTCCAAATATATGTGAAATTTTTATTGCTAATAAAAGAATCGTTTTTTTTTTGTGTATTTTAAAGTGGAAATTAAAAATATTATGGAGCTTTAAAAAAATCCTTTATGAAACAGTTTCCCCAATAACATACACACTATATATGTGGATACATAAAATTTGTTCGTGTGGCAAACATAAAACTGTCAAAAGCAAAAATTTTTTTTTTAATTAATATACACGATGTTCCAACAAAAATTCTACGAAACTGTAACACAATAAATTTGATGAAAATACAAATGAAAAGCTACGGTTTTTGACAAAATTATGATAGCATAATAGTAATAATAATCATAATAAATTATTAACACACAAAATGCAAAATACGATTTTAATCAAAATTAATTATATTCGCAGGCACAAGCGAACCTTATACAAACAATGAATTAAAAAAAAAATAAAATAATATTTCAGAGTTAAAAATTAATTACACAAAAATTATGAAATTCCCAGCAATTAACTGCTTTATTTACATAAAGACATTCCTTATTTCCTATTGGGTATATTTTGTGGTTCGGTTTTTCGACTTCGTCAACGAATAACTATCTATATCTTTTTTAATATAAAATTAGTTCTGAATGGAAACATTATTCAGAATTAACGACCCACTTACTTAAATAATTATTTACACTTTACTTCAATAATTATTTTACATGCAAGAAGAAAAATTCCCATATTTTTTACATCATGTTACCATGTCTATACTTCAAAAATAAAATAATCTGGGTGCACAGCTACAAAAATTCAGAGCAAACATAAAATTGGATCCGCAAGTTTGAAAAACAAAGTGTTTTTATGAAAAGTTCAGATAAGATACAACAAATATAAAGCAAATGACGTAATTTTGCTTTAAGTTGAAAATATTTGTATATTTCTCGTACATATATGGTCATATATCGTCCACTAATACAACGCGCGTGTCAAGATATATATTGTTTTG
Organism: Tipula confusa; assembly: GCA_963556175.1. NCBI lineage: Eukaryota > Metazoa > Arthropoda > Insecta > Diptera > Tipulidae > Tipula > Tipula confusa. Next base: position 153,742,701 of record OY744477.1, read on the forward strand.
TAGTCTGTATCGTAGAATAATTGGATGCAGCAGTATGATTGGTTAGAAGCCATATTGCTTAATTAAAATATCAGAAGGAATCTTTCTAAATATCAAACCTTAAACGTGAAGGTACACGTTTATAAACATCATACAAAATGAGGGTGAAACATTCGTTGATTTTTTGACGCATGCAAAAATCCAACGTGAAAAGTGTAGTTTTGATCAATTACATGACAGTTTATTGGTTGATAAAATTATAATTGGAATTCGCAATCAGGTAGTAAGTGAAAAACTTTTGTCAGAAAATGAACTTACATTGGATACAGCAATAAAAATTTGTCGAGCCAGTAAACTAACTCTTAAACAATTGGACTAAATTCAAGGAAATGGCATGGGGCACACAAAATCAAATAAAAATAAAAAATTCGATAGCAATTCTAAGGTAGAGAAAAGTTAAGATTTCGATTGCAAAAGATGTGGAACCCATCACTGCAGGAAAAGGTGTCTAGCATATAATGTCAAGAGTCACAAATGTAAAATTAAAAGGGGCATTTAGAGAAAATGTGAAGAGATGGATTTAGACAAAAAATCATATAAAGAATATGAAAGGAGTATCATCGACTCAACATAAACAACAAAAGATGGAGGATATTTGGTATGCGAGCGAATTCGGGTTGAGAATTAATGTAGTTAGATTCAGAAGCTCAGGGTTTTAGGCTTGCCTAAAAGTGTTGTGACTCGATTAAATCTTAAAGTCAATCAATCAAGAACGGAAAAATTAATCGAATTCGAGGACAGCAAAATTAAAGTGATTGGTGAAGTTAGTGTTAACTGTCTGATTAGGAACAAAGAAACTATTATTATATTCAAGATCATAAAGACATCTTTAATGGTTTGGGCTGTTTAAAAAACTATACGAATACTAAATTAACCTAGTAGATAATCCCAAGTTTAAAATTTACCCAGCGATAAAAATACCCCATTCATAAGAAATAAAGTTCAAGTGGAAATTGACAACATGGTAAACATAAAAGCACAAAGTGTTACCCCAGTAGTGTCTCCAATGGTAATAGTTCGTAAAATAGGTCATTAAGAATATGTTTGAATCCAACGGACGTCACTAAAAATATTGTTCGCTGGTATCATCCATTAAAAACGTCGGAAGAAATAACATCGCCGCTTAAAAACTCGACGTTTTTCACAATTCTAGACTGTAGTCGAGAATTTTGGCAAATTAAAGTAGCTTACCATAGCAACGCAATAGAAAAGATACTCTCACAAAAGATTACCATTTGGATTAGCTTCAGCGCCAGAATTTTTCAAGATCTGATGGGTCGAACGTTAGATGGAAACCATCTAAAGAATTGCGAATGCTCAATAGACGACATTTTTATTTTTACGGCTACAAAAGAAGACAATCTGAGGATAACCAATAAAGTATTGAAAAAAAAAATGACGTCGGGTTAAAGTTAAATAAAGCCAAGTGTGTGTTCAATAAGGAAAAAGTGAAATTCCTGTGATTTATCATAAGTGCAGAAGGTGTATCAGCTGATGTTGTTAGGCATGGCTACGTATTTATCTTAATTTATAAAAAAATTGTTGAGTGTAACAGAACCACTGAGATAACTATTGGTAAAGGAACCGGAATGCATATGGACAGATAACCACAGTATTGCTTTTAATGAGCAAAAAAATATTTTTTCGTCTGCACCCGTACTCCTATTTTATGTTACAAAAGCAGATTTAAATTTACAAGTAGATGCCAATTCGTATAGTTTTAGAGCAGTACTTTTACAAAATGATCAGCCAGTTGCGTATGCTTCACTAAACGCAGATTGAAAAGGAGGTTGCTGCTATAAGATATGTGAGCAAAAAATTTCATAACAATGTTTAAGGAGAAAAAATTAGAAATTAAAAGTGATCGCAAGCTACTGGAAATAATTTTCAAGAAGCCAATTCAATTAGCACTGTCTAGATTAAAAAGAATTTTGTTTGATGTTATCTAGTACACACCTAAAATTATGTATAAAAGCGTAAATTAGTTCATATAGCCATTACATTAAGCAGAGAGATTTCCAGATTAGGAAGAACTAGAAGTTAGTTTTGTTCTAAATTTGACAAAATCGGCACGTCAAGATTTTATATCACCAACTAAAAGTGATACAGAACTAAAAAAATTATTAAATGTAGTTATGAATGTTTGGCCTAATAATGAGAAAGAGGTATCACAGTTAGCAAGAAATTATTGGAAATTCAGGGACGAAATTGCTTATTACGAGGTAATCTTATTTAACCATCGTACTCAATGAGCAAAAATTAGGGTTCTACAAAATATTCATCGTGGTCATTTTAGAATTCCAAAAAGGCTAAATTTAGCCAAAGTTAATTAATACTTTTTTGGAGAAACATGACAAAGGATATGACAATATTTATTAATCATTGTGCAATATGTCAACAAATGCAACCGTGAAAACCTAAGGAACCACTAATGTGTCAAAAAAGTGCCAGAAAATCCATTTTAAATAGTTGCTTCGTATATATTTCATTTACACGAGAACGTACGTTGCTTCATATATGATCGAGTGGTTTTAATTCTTATATTAACTTGATCTTATAAGGGTGCAAGCCAAGATCCTTTTACAAAATTTGCCAAAGTGTGGTCTGAGCGATATTCGATTCTTGAGAACGCCGTGAAATCAACTTTTTTTTTCGTTTGCAACGGACGTTTGAGTAGCACCAATATTTTTAGTACTTCGGCAAAACCGTTGTCTGATAGATTCGCAACTGGGAACATCCAGCAGCGAATATCTAGACTTAAATTTTTTCACTAGACTATGAAGTGCTTGTCTACTGAAACGATAAATACGATCAAAAATTGGAATTAGCGCTCGAAAACTTTGTAGTAAAATATGGAAGTGTAAACTGCTAGAATCAGCATCTACAATATAAGTCAAAGTATACCCTACTATACGTTCATTTATATACCGCTAGGGGCAGACAGTAACAGAAAAATTTTAAAACCCCAATTCATCAATGAAAACAAGAACAAACCAGTTGCTATAAGCCTATAAAATTTGAGTAAGTCAACCTAAGAATATCGGAACTTAAAAGAAGACGCAAATGAAGAGTTAAATCATACGTCACTAATACAATGGAGATAGATGAGCAGCTCAAAAATTTTGGAAGCTGCAGGAACTTCATCCACTCACGCAAAAACGTGAGTTAATGACGAGTTACATTGAAAACATCAATGACCATGCGTAAACGGAAGCTCCAGAGATGGTTTTGTCAAAGCTCGGAATTTGATTAAGGATTTTTATTCCAGATTCCGTGATTAAAGACAAAAAAGCTGAATACTTTCGAATACTTTCGAATCGCAAGCGTGGATAATATTTTACTGCCCACAGTATAGTAAAAGTATAAGCATCTGTAAATAAGTTATAAATTGGCAAAGCCCTGAGTCTTAATAGAATCGCTATACATAATTCGTTAGAAATAAAGGAGAAACACCGTTCTACGACCTAATTCTTGTAATTTGGGATCAACTAGATAAAACAAACACAATATTTTGAAACATTGAACTTGCAAAACTCATAATAATAATTTGAAAATATGTGTGAAGTTCGATCCAACTGTTTGCTTGGTCACGTAAAAAAAAGCCCCATCACATCGAAAAATTAAATAAGTTACTAACAAAAACCACGGAATAACGGATTGATGGAATAAAACCAGAGAGAAAGAGGGTTTTCTAAGAACGATTTGATGCGGTGCCACGTTGCAGAGTAACGGAGGCTGAAGCAATTCTGATTGAATATCATTGCTGATGGTGTTGAACTATCCCATACAACCACTTAATAATCAATGAGTTATAATAATCATAGTTTGTACTTACATTTTATTGAACTTAAATTTACATCAATCTGCAACAGAAAGTTCTAACACTCTTCGCACAAGGTATATAGAATAATATGGTAATAATATATTGCGCAGTTCTCATTTCTTCTCTTTCTCAAAAATGACGTTACTATGAGAAGGTAAAGCGTGAAAGCAAATATTGAGTTGATTTTTCATATTTTCAAGCGGCTATTCACACTATATAAATTTACCTCCTGATCGACGTAGATGCGCAGTAGATGTTAGAAATGAAATTCTGAATATATTATCATATTATTCTATAAACCTTGCACTTCACAAAATATAATCCAAAACACAAGAATTATTATACCACCAAATAAAAAAAAATATGAAGACTTCTACTTCAACCCGATATTTAAATAACAAACGGTAATTACAGTTAAATAGATGTGATGCTTTGTATCACGAAATCAAACGTTTTCCAGCTTATATACACAAAAATCCACTTCTAAAAACCACTTTTTTTTTGATGAAAAAAAATAGAGACCATGTAACTCTTAAATAATTAAACTTTGTTTTGCGTTAAAAAAATCTTGGTGTTAGATTTCTTCTTGGGTCTTAGATGAAAAAAGTGGTTTTAGTTTGCAAAATAATCGTGTGTTAGATACTTTTATGCGTGCGTCTAGCCAAACTGTCAATCATTTGTATTCATAGGCCTACTGAAGTAAGCCAACCTATATATAATGACAGGTTGATCTGATGGGATCCATAGCAAAGCTCGAAATACAACGTAAGGTACAACGTAAGATATGTGACTTTAATGCTAGAGCTGGAAAAAATCAGACTGACTAATGTGAATTTACAGAATCCGTTCTCCTGATATAATCTATAGTAACTGATAATGGAGAAGGAATGATGGTTTTGGCACGCACGATCTCATTGCGGCTATAGCTCATTCTCATAAACATATTCCACTTGGACCAGACTGCATCATACCTTCATTCTATTGCCATTCGAGATCAAGATGGTACATCAATGCGGTGTATGATACTTAATAAAAGAAAATATCGGTGACAGATATCGGGGAGCTAATTGCAAAATTTTCTGATATAAATTGTGACTCATTACTGTCATTTTACTTGAACATAAACTAACATACTTATCAAGTATTCTTAGACCTTGCAAAGCAAACCATTATAGCTATCCCGATAGTTTACGTAATATAGGCTTGTTGGAAGTCCAAGAACACCTGTTGTACGTCACGAGATATCTCTTAATATTTAGGAAAAAATATTAAGAGACATCTCTCAGTCATCGACTCGAAATTTTTAAAGTAAAATTTTGTAGTGCAAACAGCTAGAATCAGCATCTGCAATATAAGTCAAAGCATACCCTACTATACGTTCATTGATTTACTGCTATAGGGGCAGACAGTAACAATAAAATTTTTAAACCACAATTCATCAAAGAAAATAAGAGCAAACCAGCTGCTGAGCCTACAAAATTTGAATAAGTCAATTCAAGAAGAATATCAAGCAGGAGACGTAAATGAAAAGTTAAATCATACGTCACTTATACAACGGAGATAGATGAGTAGCTCCAAAAAATTTGGGAGCTACGGAAAAATTCATCCCCCATGCAAACTATAGCAAACCTTAAGATGGAATGTGAATTTTTTTTTTTCAAAATTTACTTAAACCGCTGAAAGATGAGAGCAATACGAAGTTTGTTTCTTTTCTAGAAAGATTCAATAACACACCTAAGCGATTTAAAACGAATGGCAGTAGCAAGACTTCTACAAGTCGAGCAAAGATTGCCCAGCAATTTAATACTCAAGGAAGGTTATATACCCACAACTGGATATTGTTGAATTAAATATTAGATCATCAAAACAAATCGAAGAGTTAACAGAAAGGATCATACTATAGCCAAAGTGGATCATTATTTAATCCACTATACGATGGTTTGCACTGATAATTATAATAAAATGTGTTAAGCAAACATATTGTTGCCAAATCTGTAGATAGCTGTTGTTGATTGGGATGAAAATTGGAGTATAGAATTATAAAATGAATAGATCGAATTCATAGAAACTTACAAAACTATTAAACATAGTCCAACAAGCATTAAATTTTGAAGATGTATATATTTACACAAAGCCCCATTCAATGATTCCTCTTGAGTGGATAAAATGAAACTCAAGCAAATATAAAACTTTTGTACTAAATCGGATATCTGAAATTCAGTCGATTATGCAACCAAATCAGTGGCATCACGTGAATGCAGTTCCAACCCTGTAAATGTAACCTACGGTGCAATGAATTCTTTATAATTGCGAATCTATCAATTTTGGTGGAATGAACCGAATTGGTTAAAAGACAAAAGTCATAAGTTTATGCTTGAAGAAACTTAAAGAGTCACAAACAAAGAGTTAAGGCCAGTATGCTTACTCACCAATATGGTTTATCTTCCAGAACTAGTGGAAAGAGACTTAAAGAGAAACTTAAAAAAATTTAAAGAGTCACAAACAAAGAGTTAAGGCCAGTATGCTTACTCACCAATATGGCTTATCTTCCAGAACTAGTGGAATTCCCATGGTTTTTATCACCTCTTAACAAATTGTCATCATTTACTCCATTAACTGACAGAAATGTCACCGGGTTGGCGGTAGATTACAAAAATCTTAACTTACTTATGAAGAACGACTTACTTTTCGGTAAACCACTATAGTTAATCAAATGAATCATAACTCCGTAAGATTCAGGAGAGCGGCATCAGAATAATTAATGGGTATATTACCAGAAGCAAAAGTCACTGTCTTCTTTATTCTCTAATATAGACATTACGCCTATTATACAGAACCATTTTTAATTCGTGCGAACAAGGGGTTCATCGCCTTATCCGTTTCTTTTTCTAGTAAGGGAATTTACTTGGCGGTGGTCAGTGGATTAACAACCACATTCTTCTTGGAAGTATACAAAGAGGGATGGTTGGTTTTACACAACAAACCAACATTGAAGCGAAACAACAAGCAGGTAGTCTCCATTTCGATGGAGTTTAGAAATTTGACGTCAAACTAACCAAACATTATTTAAAAAATGTCTTCGGTGAAACAGCACTGACTTATGAAGAGTCCAGCACTTTATATGATCAAATTAAGGTATATGCATAAACTCCAGACTATTACTCCTGTTAACAAATAATTTGAACGAGTACATTATCCTAACACCAGAGCATTTCTTAATCGCGAAGCCACTAATTTAATCAACTGAGTCAGATAAAACTAACGCCTTAGTTATTTAAAATTAAATTTTCTTTTAAAAATGACTCAAAGATTTTGGACAATTTTGTTTAAGGATTACTCAACAAGTTAATAATAAAGATTTTATACTCTACCAAGAGTCAACAATGAGATGGTACAGTTAGCTCTAATTAAGGATGAAAACTTCCCACCTGTTAGATTGGCATTGGGAAGAATCATATATAACCAGGATCTGATGATCTACCTATGGTTGTATAACTCTAATGGAGGATAATTTAAACCTGGCAGAACAACTAAAAGATAGTAAAACAACCGTACGAATAGAGGCATTCTTAAAGCAGTCAAAGATAAACTGGTCATGTAACCTTTAAAGTAGCTCGTATAAGGTATCCTTAAATATCGAGGACCAGGAAAAATGTCATTAACATGTAAAGGTGCTGATACGGTAAAGAATTTGAAATGGCTAGACTTTGAGTATCTCTTTAATTGCAGTAATAAGTCTTAAGTCGCCCAGTGAATTCAATTTCTATCACTGGGTGGTCTTTTTTTCTCAAAATTTAGAACCATGTTCCGAAAAAAGACCCCGAATATACTAAATATATTTTGTACCTCAGATGGGTTAGCTCTTCCCTGAAGAAATAATTTTTAAAACAATGTGGAAGTCAGATGATTGACTATAATTATGATCTCAAAAAAGATACACAACAGCCATTACTGATGATATGTTGTTCATTAAATAGAATTTCGTTGCAATAACATATTTTGATATTTTATCACTCACGGGAAAGTTATACTAATTAGGTATTGCAGAATACATATAGATTTGAAAGTCCACCCTAAAAATTTATTGAATATCCAGCAATAGTGGCAAATACTACAGTCAACTCTTACTACTGCAGCAAAAACACTTATCGGACGACTACTAAAAGATTGCAAGAAATGATACGATGAGAAGTGTCAAAAAACCGTGAATTAATGTCGAGGAAGCTTCAGAGATAGTTTTGTCAAAGCTCGGAATTTGATTAAGGATTTTTATTCCAAATTTACAGTAATTAAAGACAAAAAGGGTGAATACTTTCGAATACTTTCAAAACTTACTAGAACGAAATGTCGATTTAACTCCGATCAGTGCTCCGCTTATTGCAAGCACGTGGATGATATTTTACTACCCACAGTAGTAAAAGTAGAAGCATCTGTAGATAAGTTATAGAATGGCAAAGCCCTATAAGTCTTAAAAAATTTCTACACCCAGCTGACGCTGAAAATTAGGTGACTCTTTGAAGTTTGTGGTATTACTGAATGCATCAAATTCTACCAAATAAGATTGAATGGTCACGCCAGAAAAGCCCCATCCCATTGAAGAATTAAATAAGTTACCAATAAAAATTACGGAATAACGCATTAATGGAATAAAGCCAGAGAGAAAGAGGGTTTTCTAAGAACGATTTGATGCAAGTAATATGGTTGCCGGAGAGTATCTAAAAAGTATTTTCAACTAAGAAACTGCAGTAGGTAAATAAATGGTTAAAAAAGGACCCCTTCAAAATAATATAAAAATTCTTTGATATACTACGGTTGCATTATTATTGAGGTAAACGAAGAATGGTCTATCAAAAAATTAAGTATAATATGCCTTAAAACGGCTTGCTTTTTTAAGTTGCTTCAAGACAGTGGTTATAAAATTAAAATAAAATAAAAAATTTTTTTTATATATATACCCTTTATATATATATATATATATATATATATATATATATATATATATATATATATATATATATATATATATATATATTTGTATATATATACATATATATATATATATATATATATATATATATATATATATATATATAAATATATATATATATATTTATATATATATATATATATATATATATATACATATATATATATATATATATATATATATATATATGTATATATATGTATATATATATATATATATATATATATATATATATATATATATATATATATATATATATATATATATATATATATATATATATATATATATAAAATGCAACATATAATATATGCTACCACATGAATTGGTAAGAGATATATAGATATACAAAAACCACCAAAGTAACGGAGGCTGAAGCAATTCTGATTGAATATCATTGCTGATGTTGTTGAACTATCCCATACAACCACTTAATAATCAATGAGTTATAATAATCATAGTTTGTACTTACATTTTATTGAACTTAAATTTACATCAATCTGCAACACAAAGTTCTAACACTCTTCGCACAAGGTATATAGAATAATATGGTAATAATATATTGCGCAGTTATTATTTCTTCTCTATCTCAAAAATGACGTTACTATGAGAAGGTAAAGGGTAAAAGTAACCAAAATTGAGTTAATTTTTCATATTTTCAAGCGGCTATCACACTATATAAATTTACCTCCTGACTGCCTTAATGCGCAGTAGACGTTAGAAATGAAAGTATGAATATATTATCATTTTATTCTATATACCTTGCTCTTCACAAAATAAAATCCAAAACACAAGAATTATTATACCACCAAATAAAAAAAAATAAAGATTTCTACATCAACCCGATATTCAAATAACAAACGGTAATTACAGTTAAATAGATGTGATGTTTTGTATCACGAAATCAAACGTTTTCCAGCTTATATACACAAAAATCCACTTCTAAAAACCACTTTCATTTAGTAACTGGGCACTTCATATTGAATACTAAATACACTAAGAATATATTGACATTGCACTAACTGCGTATTAAGATTTAAAATTTTCCAAAGTTATGGAAACAAATTTAATGCGTCCGATCTACTATGTTCACTAATATCAACTGGCATAACAACTTTTTTTGCGCTTTAATTTTATTTTTTTATGTATTGGTAGTTGGATGTTTTATTTTTAATTGTTTTGGTAAAAAGTCGAGACCAAAATAATTTAGAAACTGTTATATATTTTGAAATAAATATGATTGTGCAGGAAATTCAATACATTAAAAAGATTAACGTGGATTTAGCTACTGTGGTCAGGGTGGTATATGATTATCGTAGGTGGACGACGATCTTTTTTTTATTATTTGGTTTACCAGACGACGCTCATGTTTATACGTGTGTTTAAAGATTGGTGTGTGGAACGTGCATTTGTAATGAAAACCGCAGGTTTGATTTTTCATTATAGTAGCCATGGAAAACTATTGGTTAAAACTCGTTGCTCTCCAAGCAATTTGATGATGGAAATGGCAGTGTTAGTTCTCAAAATTATCGTATATGTTTGATACTTATATGCGTACGGCTAGCTAAACTGACAATCATTTGTATTCATATGCCTACTGAAGTAAGCCAACCTATAGATAATGACAGGTTGATCTGATGGGATCCATACCAAAGCTCGAAACACAACGTAAGGGACAACGTAAGATAATTGTAACTTTAATGCTAGGCTGGAAAAATCAGACTGACTTACGTAAATATACAAAATCCGTTCTCCTGATATGATCTAGTGACTGATAATGGAGAAGGAATGATGGTTTTTGCACGCATAATCTAATTGCGGCTAACGCTCATTCTCATAAACATATTCACTTGGAAATGTAGTAAAATGAGCGCAGTTCACGTGTCTTTTTTAAAGGATTCACCAGACTGTATCATACCTTCAAGCTATTGCCATTCGAGACCAGGATGAAACGTTCTGTTTTCACATCGCTGCGGTGTATGACACTTAATAAAAGAAAAAATCGGGGACCGATATCGGGGAACTAATTGCAAAAATTTCTGATATAAATTGTGAACCATTACTGTTATTTTACTCGTACATAAATAAACATATTATCCCGATGGATTAAGTAATAAGCTTGTTGGATGTCCAAGAACACAGGAAAAATGGCGGCTGACCAATTGCTGCGTCATGCCCTTTCTTTAAAAAAAGAAGATTGCTCAAATGCAAAAACTATCACTGCATTAGCTTTCCTTTGCACAGCATAAAAATTACTGTCTTGCTCAATATTGGACTAGATCGGTATCAAAAAATTCCTGAATTCATTTATACGATTCTCAATTTGCACATTGGCCTCAAAATCAATAATTTCAAAACATAATATATTGCTGTTAAAGATCAAGATGCAATAGACTTAAGTAGTGGTGGCCAAACATTAGAAGGATTGACAAGTTTCCGATACCTTGGGTCACTTGTCACTCATAATAATTGAGTAAGAGGATGTATTAAAGTGCGTCTTGCTACTGCAGAAACCATGCTTTGTAAAAAAACCGGCCACTGCTAAAATCAAAATAAGAAATATTTAAGTAAATATTAAAGCTGTTGATAAAATCTTGATATCTATTGTATTTTACATGCAGGAAGAGAAAATAATAATTATGAATTATAATAATCGAAATCATAATTTAAAAAATGTGTTACAAAATCATTAACTTTGTCCTGGCATAATTTAAATTTAATTTACACACTTTAGCGGGCCGCAAACATTTTTACTCACTTTATTTTTGTTAACGATCTTTCGCCAATTTTTAAATTTTTTTTGGTTCTAACAATGCCGATTAATTAAGCAAACCACAAAAATCAAGTGTTGGAAAATAAACTTTTCATTTTTCATTAATTATTTTATGTTTTTTGGTTTTTCATTAAAATTTTTGTTTTTAGGTTTGGTTTGAATTTCACCCTATTTTAATATTTGATTGTTGATAATTACATTATTTCTATGGAACCATCTCCATGGATAACCCAACAAACATAATACAAAAAAAAAAAAAAAAAAAAAAAATGGAAGACAAAAATAATAATTAAATTTTTGTTTTTTGGCCATTATTATACGACCTAGAATAAAATCAACAAACGATTTATTAATTAAAAAATTTTGGGTGGAATTTTCATTCTTTTTTACTTTTAATCGTGGGTGTTTGGACGTATGTGGGTGGTGGATTTTATGTTTCTCTTACATCAATGTAAATAACAATAATTATTATAACTTTTAGTACTGAACAATTGTTATTTGTTTACGTAGGTGTTAGAATGTTTTTTGGCTGTTATCAATAATTGTTTATTTTTGATATTAGTAAGTGTGAGTCAATTGGATTTTGTTTAATTTAAGGAATTTTAACATGTATAATTTTTATTTTTAGGTTAAACATAATATTCAGGTAAACATCGTAAAATTAATTTAGTTATCTTTTATTACGAAAACATTTTTCGTAACGATAATCTAATCAAATCTAATCTAATCTAATCAAATCTAATAAAATCTAATCAAATCTAATCAAATCTAATAAAATCTAATCAAATCTAATAAAATCTAATAAAATCTAATCAAATCTAATCAAATCTAATCAAATCTAATCAAATCTAATCAAATCTAATCAAATCTAATCAAATCTAATCAAATCTAATCAAATCTAATCAAATCTAATCAAATCTAATCAAATCTAATCAAATCTAATCAAATCTAATCAAATCTAATCAAATCTAATCAAATCTAATCAAATCTAATCAAATCTAATCAAATCTAATCAAATCTAATCAAATCTAATCAAATCTAATCAAATCTAATCAAATCTAATCAAATCTAATCAAATCTAATCAAATCTAATCAAATCTAATCAAATCTAATCAAATCTAATCAAATCTAATCAAATCTAATCAAATCTAATCAAATCTAATCAAATCTAATCAAATCTAATCAAATCTAATCAAATCTAATCAAATCTAATCAAATCTAATCAAATCTAATCAAATCTAATCAAATCTAATCAAATCTTATCAAATCTAATCAAATCTAATCAAATCTAATCAAATCTAATCAAATCTAATCAAATCTAATCAAATCTAATCAAATCTAATCAAATCTAATCAAATCTAATCAAATCTAATCAAATCTAATCAAATCTAATCAAATCTAATCAAATCTAATCAAATCTAATCAAATCTAATCAAATCTAATCAAATCTAATCAAATCTAATCAAATCTAATCAAATCTAATCAAATCTAATCAAATCTAATCAAATCTAATCAAATCTAATCAAATCTAATCAAATCTAATCAAATCTAATCAAATCTAATCAAATCTAATCAAATCTAATCAAATCTAATCAAATCTAATCAAATCTAATCAAATCTAATCAAATCTAATCAAATCTAATCAAATCTAATCAAATCTAATCAAATCTAATCAAATCTTATCAAATCTAATCAAATCTAATCAAATCTAATCAAATCTAATCAAATCTAATCAAATCTAATCAAATCTAATCAAATCTAATCAAATCTAATCAAATCTAATCAAATCTAATCAAATCTAATCAAATCTAATCAAATCTAATCAAATCTAATCAAATCTAATCAAATCTAATCAAATCTAATCAAATCTAATCAAATCTAATCAAATCTAATCAAATCTAATCAAATCTAATCAAATCTAATCAAATCTAATCAAATCTAATCAAATCTAATCAAATCTAATCAAATCTAATCAAATCTAATCAAATCTAATCAAATCTAATCAAATCTAATCATATCTAATCAAATCTAATCAAATCTAATTAAATCTAATTAAATCTAATCAAATCTAATCAAATCTAATCAAATCTAATCAAATCTAATCAAATCTAATCAAATCTTATCAAATCTAATCAAATCTAATCAAATCTAATCAAATCTAATCAAATCTAATCAAATCTAATCAAATCTAATCAAATCTAATCAAATCTAATCAAATCTAATCAAATCTAATCAAATCTAATCAAATCTAATCAAATCTAATCAAATCTAATCAAATCTAATCAAATCTAATCAAATCTAATCAAATCTAATCAAATCTAATCAAATCTAATCAAATCTAATCAAATCTAATCAAATCTAATCAAATCTAATCAAATCTAATCAAATCTAATCAAATCTAATCAAATCTAATCAAATCTAATCAAATCTAATCAAATCTAATCAAATCTAATCAAATCTAATCAAATCTAATCAAATCTAATCAAATCTAATCAAATCTAATCAAATCTAATCAAATCTAATCAAATCTAATCAAATCTAATCAAATCTAATCAAATCTAATCAAATCTAATCAAATCTAATCAAATCTAATCAAATCTAATCAAATCTAATCAAATCTAATCAAATCTAATCAAATCTAATCAAATCTAATCAAATCTAATCAAATCTAATCAAATCTAATCAAATCTAATCAAATCTAATCAAATCTAATCAAATCTAATCAAATCTAATCAAATCTAATCAAATCTAATCAAATCTAATCAAATCTAATCAAATCTAATCATATCTAATCAAATCTAATCAAATCTAATTAAATCTAATTAAATCTAATCAAATCTAATCAAATCTAATCAAATCTAATCAAATCTAATCAAATCTAATCAAATCTAATCAAATCTAATCAAATCTAATCAAATCTAATCAAATCTAATCAAATCTAATCAAATCTAATCAAATCTAATCAAATCTAATCAAATCTAATCAAATCTAATCAAATCTAATCAAATCTAATCAAATCTAATCAAATCTAATCAAATCTAATCAAATCTAATCAAATCTAATCAAATCTAATCAAATCTTATCAAATCTAATCAAATCTAATCAAATCTAATCAAATCTAATCAAATCTAATCAAATCTAATCAAATCTAATCAAATCTAATCAAATCTAATCAAATCTAATCAAATCTAATCAAATCTAATCAAATCTAATCAAATCTAATCAAATCTAATCAAATCTAATCAAATCTAACCAAATCTAATCAAATCTAATCAAATCTAATCAAGTCTAATAAAATCTAATCAAATCTAACCAAATCTAATCAAATCTAATCAAATCTTATCAAATCTTATCAAATCTAATCAAATCTAATCAAATCTAATCATATCTAATCAAATCTAATCAAATCTAATCAAATCTAATCAAATCTAATCAAATCTAATCAAATCTAATCAAATCTAATCAAATCTAATCAAATCTAATCAAATCTAATCAAATCTAATCAAATCTAATCAAATCTAATCAAATCTAATCAAATCTAATCAAATCTAATCAAATCTAATCAAATCTAATCAAATCTAATCAAATCTAATCAAATCTAATCAAATCTAATCAAATCTAATCAAATCTAATCAAATCTAATCAAATCTAATCAAATCTAATCAAATCTAATCAAATCTAATCAAATCTAATCAAATCTAATCAAATCTAATTAAATCTAATCAAGTCTAATAAAATGCAATCAAATGGCCTTTATGTCCACTTTATAATTTATTCAGCAGCACTAGGTCAAGTGGGTAGAAAATTCTTTACAATCTATGGGTCAAAAGAAATTATAATTTACGTATAGAACCTAAACTTGTCGATTAAGTATTAGAGTCGAAGAGTTTTTTACATATCTAAATCATTTAAGAAACTCTATTCTCGATAGACGTTTATATCACATATAACTAAAGATCAAAGTAAAAATGATCTACTTACATTTTTAAACCATGCATACGCCATAACTGGAGGTTTTGCATCGGCCCGACATTTAAGTGTCACATTTTGCTCTTCAGCCCTGGTCACCACTCGACTTGGATCTTCGTTAGCTAAATGGACAGAAACTGTTGGAGCATCTAGACAAAATAAATTCGACGTTAGTTTGTTAAACTTACTCATAAGTTGAATGTAATACATACAGGCCACACTTATTATACGTTTATCTTCTAGAAAACCGCCCGAAAACCATGGATTTGATGCTCGACACGTTAATTCGGCACCATCATTTTCTGATGACACTCGCAGCGTTAGTATACTTGATGTGAGATTTGAATCCTGTGGAAAAAAAATTATATATATATTTGTTTTTTGTATTTAGGCATTACCGTCTTACATCACGGTCACTATTTGCTGTGATGTCGGCACTTCGAAGCTCTTCTCCATCTAGTATCCATTGCATTTTGGCTGGTGGATATGATCCCCATGCTTCGCATCGTATAGGAATCGGTCGTCCTGCTGTCAGTAGTTCATTCGGCGAAACTATTTTGATCCGAATAGGTTTCAAATGAACTTGGATTCCAACTTCTTTCGTTACAGGTGCCACTAGGTTTGATCCCTGAGCTCTACATTCTAATTTTGAACCAAAATAATCTCTGGTCACAGTACCTACAAATAACTGATTAACCATTGCGGCCAAGCCTTCATCAGCTGACGGATGACTCATTCCAGCTATTTCTACACCATTTCGCCACCATGTTACTTTGGGGGGCGGCCGACCTATAAATATTTTATTTATTTATTTTTTTATTTACTCAAACTTTCCAGTTCTTTTTAGAAACTAAATTAATTTCCGGGGGTGTTTTAACGGGTTTTCATTTTTCAACCGACATGGATATTACTTTTCTTTCACAATATGTACTACATTTTAATGTTAAATGGCTGATGGTTGGGTTTAAAACAAAACAACAAAAACACTATGCCACAAAAAAAAACTGTTACATTTTCTGTTAAAAAATTACACTCATAAATTATCTAATGTATTTTTATGTGATTAATTAATCAAAACTGAAAGCACAACTGCGCACCAACAAAAACTTGAGGCGATTTAAAAGCTTTTATATGAGCTTTGTATTGTTCTATCTAAACAGGTTATTATTTTGTTTTTGTTCTTTTGCTTGTACTATATTTTATGTTTTGAAATGAATCGAAAATTAATTAGTGATTTTTTAGAGTTTTTTTTACATAAACAACAGGCAACATACAATAGCCGTATTAAGTCCCGCAGGGTAAAAAAAATAAAAAGAAAACCAAAAATACTTACCACCTGTTACTTGACATGATAGAAATAATTCATAACCCTCTCGAAAAGGGCCCGCCACACTTGATATTTCTTTACCTTGTGCGTCGAATATTCGAGGCTCTTCGGGAGGAACTGTGTAAATAAATTTTTTTATTTTATTTAGTCAAAAATCTGTATCTGTATTATACAAATATTTAATTGTATAACGCAAGAAATAAATCGACACCCACCTACTAATGTTAAATTATGACGAAAATTTCGTGTAGGTGAATTAAAAAAATCTATTCGACATCTATATACACCACCATCGGTTGGTTGTACATTTCGTATTTGTAATCTAGAATCTTTCAATGAATCTGATACAGAAAAATATAAACGCTGACCTAGATCACTTGCTAAAGCTGAATGTGTTGCGGTTTTTAGTGACCCCAGCCGAGAATCCAAACTAAGTAAGCGAGATAAAAGTTTAAATATTTGGCATACAGAGACAATTTTAAATTCACTTACCTGTATAGTGGGATTCCCGTCGAATCACGG
Organism: Tipula confusa; assembly: GCA_963556175.1. NCBI lineage: Eukaryota > Metazoa > Arthropoda > Insecta > Diptera > Tipulidae > Tipula > Tipula confusa. Next base: position 153,760,141 of record OY744477.1, read on the forward strand.
AACCATAAAACTAATTTTACTGAATCATGTACAGTTGGTGGTGTAATGTCACATGGTAATTCAGCATCCCTATCTAATGCAGCCCATACCACCCGAGCTGGAACTGAAAAAAAAGAAATAATTAAAATCTAGCGTTTACCACATACATTTTAGATAATTTATTGGTAAGAGCTTTAAAGCTTTAAGTTTGATAAAATATTAATTTAACATAGATGAGACATTTATAATATAAATAACATTTATAATATAAATAACATTTATAAAATTTATCTTGGTGCTAGTTAATTTGAATTTCAATATTATGGATTTTGGCTATTTGAGAAGGTTGTTGTTGTAGTCAAACTAAGTATGCAGTGGTTGTTGTTAATTCAGCTCAACCAATTGCTCCATGATGTCAAATATTTAACTTTTAAATTTCTAAACAAATTAAAATCTAGCTTTTTTGGCATACAGTTTAGGTTAAATATTCAGTGGAGCTTTAAAGCTTTAAGTTTGATCACATATTAATTTAAGAAGGATAAGACAGGATTGTTAAAATTTATAAAATTAATCGGTTTTTACTTGGTGCCAGTGAATTTGAACTTGAATATTATAGATTTTGGCTATTTGAGAAGGTTGTTGTTGTTGTCAAACTGAGTATGCAGTGGTTGTTGTCAATTCAGCTAAACCAATGCTAAACCAATTGCTCCCTGATGTCATATATTTAATTTTTAAATTTCTAAATAAATTAAAATCTAGCTTTTACCACATACATTTTAGGGTAAATATTGTTTAGAGCTTTAAAGCTTAAAGTTTGATCAGATATTAACTTATCAAGGATAAGACAGGATTATTAAAATTCATAAGTCTCCACTTGGTGCCATCGGTTTTTACTTGGGGCCAGGGACTTTTGTAATAATTTGAGAAGGTTGTTGTTGTTGTCAACCGCTTTTTGTTGTTGTCAAATTTCTTAAAATATAAATAAATTCTTAGTCTTATATCCGTTAGTAATAAAATATCTTTTTTTCGAAAAATGGACTAGACTGTAAGCAAATATGCCATATTATGATTTTAGTTTCAGGGTGCCTTTACAGGGTGATGTTGGAATAACTTTGTTAATGGAAACTGAAACTATGCTTTTTTGTTGAAATATTGTAAAGTCTCAACAAGTAGGCTATGGTCGTTTTAAATTTATTTTATAGCTTAATTTGTTTCCTGCATTGCTTTTAAGTGCCTGGCATATATTTCTCTTAATAATCTAGCTATGATAAGTAGTTGACCCTAATGGATTACTAGATCTGCCTTATGCTTTAGGTCATTCACCTTAGTAAATAATGACTGGATCAATAAAGTGGAAATTATATCATTTTAATTTTATGAGTTCGGAAATGAAATGTTCGTAATCAATATTTTGAAATAAATCGAATAAACCAAAACCAGTAAAGGTTGCTGGTTTAGCATAGCCAAATATGGCTATAACCAACATATAGCTTAACCAGCATAGCTTAAATACATTTTGAAAGGATGTACACAGTTAATCCATAAAACAAAGCAAAACACCGGTCACGTTGACCTAACCCCCATAAAATACTAAAAATATATTGCATATGTAGATCAATACACGTTAACATATTGACTTTATATCAATATCGACTATTGCACATAAGAAATTAATTTTTGTGCTATATTTTTCCTTATTCTTTCACTAACATTACAATGGATTTTCACAGACCATAAAATATGTCATACTATGGCCGCTAGTATTAAAGTTATCCATTGTGATAAAATCAAATATTTTAGCACAACATATTGGATCGTAAAAAATGGAATTTTTTTTGTATTTTCAGTGGGCGAAAATTTATAATCACCTGTCGTAAAAATTAGTTTATTATGTGGTTAAGAAACTTTTAAAGGGTGAAATGAGTCAACGGTAAATTATTATGGTTTGGTGAATTTAATTTCGTTAATTAGAAACCATCTGCTGTTGGATATAAAACCACTATTAAGTAGCATACACACATCTATAAGAAGGGGTTAATAACCATTTTATAAATTGACCGATTTTAAAGTGGTTTTATAAATCTATCCTGGTGACAATATGACTAATTTTATAATTTTTTTTTGTGGCTCATTCAATTTTAAACCCAAACATTGTAAAATTATTATTCTACTGGTTTCTATGGATTAAACAATTTTCATATATAAAAAAGTTAATTGTTTGATTTTTATGTTTGTCATGTTTATAAAAATTATGTGCCACATGGGTAAGCTTTTAATTCAATTTCAAAAGCCAAAAAAGTTTTTCAAAAAAGTCACATTTACTTTATAAATTTATGGTATTCTAAAAATAATTCTAAATAAGCCAACAGAATTTTTTTATAGAAGTGAACACTGGTAGACCTAAAGTATTTAGCCATTGTAACTATAAAATATAAACAATGTCGGTCACAATAATTGTTGTATTGTGATGGTAGACAGTTTGTTAGAAATTCACGTATTCCAGAAAGTTTTGGGTAGGAGCTCGATGTTCTCTATACCTCTATATATATATATATATATATATATATATATATATATATATATATATATATATATATATATATATATATATATATATATATATATATATATATATATATATATATATATATATGTTCTCTCTCTCTCTCTCTATATATATATATATATATATATATTTATATATATATATATATATATATATATATATATATACATATATATATATATATATATATATATATATATATATATATATATATATATATATATATATATATATATATATATATATATATATATATATATATATAGGAGGGTTTTCCATATATTTATATTTCTATAAATATATTTCCATTCATGAGAGAAAACGACCCGGTTTCAGACACCTCATGATCAATACGACAACATTTTATTCTTCTTTTTTTTTTGGTGGTGAATGGAAAGGAAAGGTAATTCAGTAAAGTCAGTAATGACATAATTATTAGTTACCTATTGGGCCATGTAATCATTGATAATCATTCATTGAAAGGTAGCTGGGCCATTTTTTTAGCCTAAACAGCAAACAGGTAAATTCAAAATGTCTCATAATGTCTATAGTCCCCTTTTTGAGATTCGTTGAGATTATAATATATTTTCATTCTCATCTTGTGACTTATAACGAAAGTGTTTCTTCTATAATAATGTTAAAAAAAAGGTTCTTAGCCAGATCTAAAATGTCTTTTGCTAAGCCCTTAATTTTGTTTATTACGTCTTGTATGTACAAACTGATTTCTGTCTAAATGTAGTATGGTTTCAGTAGGGTTCTAGATTCTAAATAAGTCTACAGCTAATATAATTTTCTATTTTCTGTTGCTATGGTATTCAAGCAAATGTGTCTCTAAACTGTAGAATTCAATCCACGAATTAGTCATTGTTTGAAGGTTCAATGTAAAAGAGTATTGCGCGAATGCAATGACCAATTTTGCAAAACATGGCACACCTGTTTTAAGTTAAAAAAGGAAAAGATCAATTTTAACTTGCAAACAGGCGAACGCACATCTCACAGACTAAACTGTGTGGTTATGCACGGCATTTTATGATAATTGGTACCTTTCATTTCTGGATTAATGATCGGTCCAACCCAATCATTAAGATACCAATTAGCCTTACTTAGTTTAATTGGTCGTTGGCATTTGCAAATATTATTTCTGTCATAGGCACGTTTTGTAACGCTTGTCGTTATTTTTTTGAAAATACCGAGAACAACTGAAGAAATAAAAAGTTGTTTAGGTCTCATCGGCTTATACAGGAAATTTATTAAGGATTTTGTACTTATTCCAAAATTTTTAACCTCCTGTCTATCTATAAGAATACAAAAATTCTAATAAACGAAGATTATTAGAAATGTTTTGAAAAATGCCAGAAACATGATTTTACACATGAATTTATTTTAACTACTGATGCATCAAATCATGCATTAGGCGCAATACTCTCGCACAAGGAGACAGATGAATTGATTTGCTTATTTCCTACGCTTCAAGAATTCTTTCTAAAACGGAATGTAATTATTATGTAATTGTAATGGAACTTCTAGCAATTATTTGGAGCTTAATTAAATTTAGTATAATTACGGACCATAAGCCTTTAGTTAGGCTTTTTAATGCTAAGACCCCACATCCAAAATTGTTCGTTGGGGACTAAAATAAGAGGAGGCCAAACTTTCTTAACAATCGAGCTTTTGAGATTCGCCACTATATTCGAAATACGCGACAGGAAATCAAAATATCTATAACAAATAAATAAGCTTATATTGGATAGTGCAATGGAAATCACATCCGAATTATTTAACAATTTCACGTTAATGTGTGATATACAACTACATACATCTACCGCGAAATCTTACTGGAAACGCAATAATCGAAAGATTACACAGCACTTGGACAGAGTTAATAATATATTCGAGAAATAAAAATATAACAATCCAAGATTTGATGGATGAAGCCATTTTGGCGTACAATAATTCTATACACTTCTCGATAAAATTAACTAAATCTTCAATTAAAAATTAACAAGAACAAACCGACGAATACATTGAAAACATTAGGCAAACATGTACAATTAACTGAAACAATAGTAAGAACAATAGCAGGTGACATAATGTTAATTGAAAAGCAATTGACTAGAGATAAATTAATGCCTAAACATATAAAATATACTGTAACAGCGGACCAAATTAACATAATCACTAACAAACGTAAATTACATAAAAATAAAATTAAACGAAATTGCAATATACATATTAACCCAAATAATAACATCATATTTAAATTACAGGATACTTCAGATAGTTTCGCAACAGTTCATAGAAATCTTCAATAAGTAACAATAAGAGCGTCACCGAATTAAAATTAGGAAAAGTACGCATAATTACTGGGTACTGGGTACAATTTTGTTTGCATATAATAGTATATGCTTATATAGAGGATTTAAAAGTTAATTTCGAAAGTATAAATAAAAACATTAAACAATTAGGCCAAATTCTATAAAAAAGACTTCTACATAATTATATATATATATATATATATATATATATATATATATATATATATATATATATATATATATATATATATATATATATTTGTGTTGCGGACTTTGCAGTAATAGTGAAGTCCTGTACTTTTTTTTGATTGTTTTTTCAAATTCATTTTGCAAAACACCCTCCGAATCGTTTAAGATCCACCAAAAAGTGAAATTTTATTTGGCCTGTAATAAAGTTTTCCTAACAGTAAGGTTTATTTAAGGATTTTTGAGAAAATCAAGTGTCAAATTTAACTCCCAGCTTCTCATTACTAAAAGACTTTATGAGATTTAACGTGAAGGTTAATGCAAAAATTAGCAACCAGATTTACATATTGCGATTTTAGTGTGCGTCTGTATACACGTATGAATTTATAAATATTTCGAGTTGTTATGGACGCCTTAAAATTATTTTAAAATATTTACTAAATACAATTTAAATTTTAAACTAAAATTTAAATTTTAATAAAAGTTATGTCTTTATTTGATACATAATCTACACAAGATAAATAAATTTTTATTCATCCCACCATATCAATACCAAAATGACTACGCAATTCAATTTAATTATAAATAAATACATCATCGTAATTAAATATATAATTAAATTAAAATAAAGTTTAAAAATTATGTTATGTTTATTCGAATTTTTTAAAATATTTTCAATCAACTTAACATTTTGTGAATCGATCGATGTTGATTTACGTCGAAAAATATTTTCAATTGTTTTTGTAATCTGGTTCAAGATTATCAATGTTTTGGAATGCTAAATTAAATAAAAAGAAAATCAACAAAAAAAAAAAATCATAACATTTTTATGATACTTGAAATGTTTAAAAATGTTGAGTTTTTTTTATAAATATTTTGCGATGCTTTCCATTTAAAATATTTTATACACTGTATGTGATGTAAAATACTTTATTGTTTATTATAATAATGTAAATTGTATTTCAATTAACTGTGTTGTCAAATTCAGAACATGATCTCAGTTCAAAAATATTGAAAAACCAAATAATTTTTTTTATTTAAAATCAAATAAAGTTAAATAAATTTTAAAAGTTTTTCATAACTTTTTCTATTTTGTATAAGCAAAATTATTTTAATTTAATTGGAACATTTTTATCGAGTGTATTGAATTGAAACATCCTTCATCCCATTTTCATTTTTTCCAGGAATATATATATATATATATATATATATATTATATATATATATATATATATATATATATATATATATATATATATATGTATATATATATATATATATATATATATATATATATATATATATATATATATATATATATATATATATATATATATATATATATATATATATATACTAAATTGTTATATTTGAATGATATATTGTTATATTGATCTATAAAACAACAAGTTTTAGTTAATAAAACCAATGCAATTATTTATTAGTATCACACATCAGATTGTCAATTATGTCACTAAAAATTATCCGGCTTTATTTGAGTCTTGCACCAGCTCGTGCAATATAATTCAAGAAGATCGAGATTTTAAGTATCTTGGAGACTGGCTTGATTACTAACTTAACTTTAAAACATATTTAGATAACTTACGTTAATATTTAATTACATGTAACCAAAAATTCCGCTCAGTATGCTTAGAACCATTTATTTTGGATTGGTTTAATCGAAACTTTAATATGGAATAACGTGCTGAGGTGGTATATATTACAGTACCCTAGTTTCTTCAGTTATTGCACGAAAATATATAATTAGAAATATATTAAATAGAAACAAACTTACTATTTCTATCGGGAAACTATTGGGAGGAGTATCCTTATCAGCAAAGAGTATAGTAGCACTATTTAATTATAATATTAGCGACAGATGCGGTACCACGGTAAAAATAAAGAAATTAAAGAAAAACACATCAAATCTAGATACACAAAAAAAGACCAACTCGAATCATATTCGGATCTACTGGCAATAGCAGGCATTAAGCCAAACAATGCAGGTGCCTTTCTCAACCCTGGAATCAACAGAATCACAAAATTGAAGATAATAATTAAAAGAATAATTGAAGATGTATATATATATATATATATATATATATATATATATATATATATATATATATATATATATATATATATATATATAAATATATATATATATATATATATATATATATAAATATATATATTTATATATATATATATATATATATATATATATATATATATATATATATATATATATATATATATTGATTTGTGATTTCGGGTTGAAATTGGTTCAGTTTCTTGCAGCCTGTGGCTGGAAGCGGTTGGTTCATTAATGGATTTTGATTTCGGGAAGACTCTGCGGATTGCAGTTGAAGGGTGGCACATTAGAGTTGCTGATGAGAGATGATGGAATGCAGAGCTGTTCGGTAGGGCTGTGATTGTGATTAAATGGTGGCTGCTGGCAGGCCGAATCAGTTCCGACATTGATGACCTACCTTTCCTTTTCCTACCCCACAGGAATTTGCTGGCTGTTGGTTGTCATGGTGTCTGTAACCGGATCGATCTCAGTACTTGACTAGTGTCTTGCTTTGTCCCTCCAAGTGTATGGGGGAAGTGTGTACGGTGGTTCCGGTGCTATCCGAGAGATTCTGCTTGGTGCTTGGTCGTACATTCTGGATCAATCAATCAAATCAATTTCGAATGTGACAAGTCTCTGGTTAGGATTTTCATACACGCACTTGTGTATTTAGTACAAAACGGTCATTCGATCGAGTTCGAGCGTGTAATTGTTTTGTTTAAATGTTATTTAAATCAATTTTGGTAATATTATTTCTATTTAAGTGAATATAAATAGGAGCTAACTTAAAAAATTTTAGCAGCATGGAGTTGAAATATTCAATTTGTAATTTTCCGTCGAAAACTAATGCTTTATATTACAGGATACGGTTAAGAGTAATTAACTTCCAATCCATCGGTTTTGTTATATGTAACACGGGTGTACGGTGGTGCCCGGCATTACGGGAGTTCCTGGTTCGTCCTGGCCGTAGTGCATTAAATAGTGTTGTTGGATTGTCGAATTTTATACTATTATATTTCTTAAATTTTATTTTTGATATTCTTATATTAATATATTGTTATTGAACAAATTAATAAGTTTGTATACTTTCAGGAGAAAACTAACCCAGTTTATTTTAGCCTACGGCTTGCAGAAATTATATTACTATATTAATTATATTATTATATTTTGAATTAATTAATTTATAATGACAGATGAAAATTAATTCAATTTATTACTGCCTACGACTAAGAGTCATTAGTTCTTTAATAGGTTTTGGTTTCAGGGAACCTTTGCAGAGTACAGTTGATATTAATGTTGCATTGCTGATATTAATGTTGCTGATAAGAGACGACAGGAAACAGAGCAGTTCATTAAAATTGTGATTGTCTTGTGCTAACAGTAGTTTCAACATTGGCTACCGGGTAACCAGACCAATTAAGTCATTGCTTACAAACCTTTCCCTTCCATACACCACAAAAATACTAACTATCGATCGCTTAGGTGTCAGTAACCGGGTCGAGACTGTCACAACTAACATTCCTTCCAATCCATCGGTTTTGTTATATGTAACACGGGTGTACGGTGGTGCCCGGCATTACGGGAGTTCCTGGTTCGTCCTTGGCCGTACACTTTAATCAATCAATATATATATATATATATATATATATATATATATATATATTTATATATATATATATATATATATATATATATATATATATATATATATATATATATATATATATTATATATATATATATATATATATATATATATATATATATATATATATATATATATATATTATATATATATATATATATATATATATATATATATATATATATATATATATATATATATATATATATATATATATATATATATATATAGATTTATGGCTATTTAAATTCTGAGCCAAAAATCCACAGAAGCGAATCCACCAAAATTTAATTTAATTAACATATATATAATAAATATATTATATATATATAATATATAATAAATATATATAATAAATATAAAATAAATTCAGAAAGGCAAGACAAGAAAACCTAATAGTAAAACTAAATACCTAATAGTAAAATTAAAAAATTAAAATTTACAAGCAAAACCAAAAACCATAAACAACAGATAATCAGCACTCAAATTACAGTCAAAGAGTCAAAGAAAAAAAAACGCTAACATCAAAACCACTATCACTATAGAATTATATACTCTTATACCTATAATTTTCCTGGGCTTTCTTCAAAACCCCAGAAAATTTTCCGTTATTGAACTCTTTATAACATTAACCGAATACAAACTACTTACTATAACTCCACTACTAGAAGTTTACTTCTAGGAAATCTCCTACAAAACAAATAAAACTATTATTGTCATAGTCCCCACCCCAACCACGCAAGCAGATAATAGTTATATCTCCAAAATAGACACATAAAACCATTCTATTATAAAAATGGATAAAAGTTACCTACTGATTCTCTCTCAATTTACATAATAGTTCAAACAAAAACTCAAATTCATATTAATACATTAAAATAAATTCCACCAATTTGCCTTTATAAAACAAACCATTAGCCCTGTTACAGGAACCGAACCTGCTACATGTTCAGCTATATTGTTTGAACAGATGGCAATTACTGGTCACAGATGGAAACACACCCGAAATAGTCAAATAAAGTTGGAACCTTAGTAATTTCCAGCAAAACTTGAGGTGATGATAAGTTAATTCTATTAAAGATTATATGTATATCAATAAATTAATTAAACAAAAAAGTGCATCCCCTGACCACAGGGCTATACTCAGTACCAAACAACGAGTATCATCGTCCAATATACCATCTTAAATGCGTATCAGTTCAGACTGGTGAGGAAGAACACGATTTGCCAATGTGCGATCAGAGTTTTTAACCAAACACAGCATCATTATCCATATAAAAAACTGTTTGGTATAGACCGAATATCTACGGACGTCTGTTCATTATTGTGACTGACCGTCGACCCCTTACATGGCTTAAGAACATTTAAAATCCAGCTTCAATTCGCATCAGATGGAGATTGGAGTTAAAAGAATACGAATATCAAAAAGTGCATTATTTTAAATTCTAATGCCGATGCACTAATTTGTTACTCTCACCAACAATCAGGCAATCCATCGTCTCAAAAAGTTAACGTCATTATTACAGGAGCCCAGTATCAAAAAGAAATTAATACTGGACTTTCAGATTCTTTCATACTGAACCTTCATACTGAACAAACATAACCTTCCAGGTTAAGTAATCCATATCAGTCTGACATTTCAAACAAAATAGAATCATCCTGAATTGATGTGGCTCTTCATAATTCAAATTATTTTGAAACTTCAGCAAATTATAATTCTGCGCCTAATGTAATTGTATTGAAATCCGATGATGATATAGAAAATAACCTACATGCATTTCACAACACTCGTTTGGGAGCATCAGGGCATACTTTACGTACTTTTAAAAGTATGAAGAAATTTTACTATTTTCCAAATATGCACTTCCAATGAAAATTACATCCACATCCAGCAAACCCTTTGAGAAAATTTTCATGGATATAGTTGGACCAATTCAATCATCACTGTCGAATGACAAATACAATTTTACAATCCAGGATGACCTCACTAAATACTCCATGGCAATAGCATTGCTCAATCACGAAGTTCGAACTATATAGCAAAGGCATTCGTAGAACATTTTGTTTGTTCTTTTGGAGCACCATTAATAATTTTTACATGGTACGGAGCCAATTTTACATCAAATTTTATGAAAAGAGTATGCAAATTTCTCAAGGTAGATAAAATACAAACGTCTGCATCACCTACAGAGCAACGGTGCATTCAAAAGATCCCAACCTAACATTGAGTTCGTATTTGGAATAAAGTTGAAAATTTTGTAATGAATTAAAATATGTAAAGAGTGAATTGTTGCTTCGTTTTAATAACGAGATTGTGAATTTACAACAGAGAATTCAGATTTTAGTGATTTTACTGTTTGGGATGTCGGTAGTCTGTAGCAGAAAAATTACAAAAATGTGGTATGGAAATTACAAACCAGTTATAGTGGAAATATAAACATATATGTTGCTAGTAATGGACTAATTTAGCTGAGGTTTAGGATAAATCCAATGCTAGATCAGTAAACAACGACTATCATGAATGCTGTGGTAAACATTTAGATAAGTCGATGCGGGGAATTTTTGGAGGTTCACTTGGTCCAGGGATAGAATTTCAAGTTAGTTGGTTTTCAGAAAATGTCATCACAATCAGAGAGATGGATCTTGTTCAAAACGAACAAGTGTAGGTGGGACGATTTCTTTAGTGTTACTTCAAGAGAAATATATATCAAGTAGTATTAGCAAGTATAAGCAAAAATTAAGCAATATAACATAGCAAAACAAAATAAAAGCATATAGCAACCAAAAGAATATGTTAATTGTAATATCATTATTGAAATGAAATATGATTTTTCTATGATTGTTATGTTTATTGATTATCTGTATTAAGAGTAAAGAAAAATTAGTGTTATAAACCATACTTGACCTTTTATAGATAAATAAATTTCGTGGAATTTAAGCTTAAACCAGGAATAAAACAAAATAAAAAACATTTCCCTAGATTATCCATACACGTGTATGATAAGAGACGACAGGAAACAGAGCAGTTCATTAAAATTGTGATTGTCTTGTGCTAACAGTAGTTTCAACATTGGCTACCGGGTAACCAGACCAATTAAGTCATTGCTTACAAACCTTTCCCTTCCATACACCACAAAAATACTAACTATCGATCGCTTAGGTGTCAGTAACCGGGTCGAGACTGTCACAACTAACATTCCTTCCAATCCATCGGTTTTGTTATATGTAACACGGGTGTACGGTGGTGCCCGGCATTACGGGAGTTCCTGGTTCGTCCTTGGCCGTACACTTTAATCAATCAATATATATATATATATATATATATATATATATATATATATATATATATATATATATATATATATATATATATATATATATATATATATATATATATATATATATATATATATATATATATATATATTATATATATATATATATATATATATATATATATATATATATATATATATATATATATATATATATATATTATATATATATATATATATATATATATATATATATATATATATATATATATATATATATATATATATATATATATATATAGATTTATGGCTATTTAAATTCTGAGCCAAAAATCCACAGAAGCGAATCCACCAAAATTTAATTTAATTAACATATATATAATAAATATATTATATATATATAATATATAATAAATATATATAATAAATATAAAATAAATTCAGAAAGGCAAGACAAGAAAACCTAATAGTAAAACTAAATACCTAATAGTAAAATTAAAAAATTAAAATTTACAAGCAAAACCAAAAACCATAAACAACAGATAATCAGCACTCAAATTACAGTCAAAGAGTCAAAGAAAAAAAAACGCTAACATCAAAACCACTATCACTATAGAATTATATACTCTTATACCTATAATTTTCCTGGGCTTTCTTCAAAACCCCAGAAAATTTTCCGTTATTGAACTCTTTATAACATTAACCGAATACAAACTACTTACTATAACTCCACTACTAGAAGTTTACTTCTAGGAAATCTCCTACAAAACAAATAAAACTATTATTGTCATAGTCCCCACCCCAACCACGCAAGCAGATAATAGTTATATCTCCAAAATAGACACATAAAACCATTCTATTATAAAAATGGATAAAAGTTACCTACTGATTCTCTCTCAATTTACATAATAGTTCAAACAAAAACTCAAATTCATATTAATACATTAAAATAAATTCCACCAATTTGCCTTTATAAAACAAACCATTAGCCCTGTTACAGGAACCGAACCTGCTACATGTTCAGCTATATTGTTTGAACAGATGGCAATTACTGGTCACAGATGGAAACACACCCGAAATAGTCAAATAAAGTTGGAACCTTAGTAATTTCCAGCAAAACTTGAGGTGATGATAAGTTAATTCTATTAAAGATTATATGTATATCAATAAATTAATTAAACAAAAAAGTGCATCCCCTGACCACAGGGCTATACTCAGTACCAAACAACGAGTATCATCGTCCAATATACCATCTTAAATGCGTATCAGTTCAGACTGGTGAGGAAGAACACGATTTGCCAATGTGCGATCAGAGTTTTTAACCAAACACAGCATCATTATCCATATAAAAAACTGTTTGGTATAGACCGAATATCTACGGACGTCTGTTCATTATTGTGACTGACCGTCGACCCCTTACATGGCTTAAGAACATTTAAAATCCAGCTTCAATTCGCATCAGATGGAGATTGGAGTTAAAAGAATACGAATATCAAAAAGTGCATTATTTTAAATTCTAATGCCGATGCACTAATTTGTTACTCTCACCAACAATCAGGCAATCCATCGTCTCAAAAAGTTAACGTCATTATTACAGGAGCCCAGTATCAAAAAGAAATTAATACTGGACTTTCAGATTCTTTCATACTGAACCTTCATACTGAACAAACATAACCTTCCAGGTTAAGTAATCCATATCAGTCTGACATTTCAAACAAAATAGAATCATCCTGAATTGATGTGGCTCTTCATAATTCAAATTATTTTGAAACTTCAGCAAATTATAATTCTGCGCCTAATGTAATTGTATTGAAATCCGATGATGATATAGAAAATAACCTACATGCATTTCACAACACTCGTTTGGGAGCATCAGGGCATACTTTACGTACTTTTAAAAGTATGAAGAAATTTTACTATTTTCCAAATATGCACTTCCAATGAAAATTACATCCACATCCAGCAAACCCTTTGAGAAAATTTTCATGGATATAGTTGGACCAATTCAATCATCACTGTCGAATGACAAATACAATTTTACAATCCAGGATGACCTCACTAAATACTCCATGGCAATAGCATTGCTCAATCACGAAGTTCGAACTATATAGCAAAGGCATTCGTAGAACATTTTGTTTGTTCTTTTGGAGCACCATTAATAATTTTTACATGGTACGGAGCCAATTTTACATCAAATTTTATGAAAAGAGTATGCAAATTTCTCAAGGTAGATAAAATACAAACGTCTGCATCACCTACAGAGCAACGGTGCATTCAAAAGATCCCAACCTAACATTGAGTTCGTATTTGGAATAAAGTTGAAAATTTTGTAATGAATTAAAATATGTAAAGAGTGAATTGTTGCTTCGTTTTAATAACGAGATTGTGAATTTACAACAGAGAATTCAGATTTTAGTGATTTTACTGTTTGGGATGTCGGTAGTCTGTAGCAGAAAAATTACAAAAATGTGGTATGGAAATTACAAACCAGTTATAGTGGAAATATAAACATATATGTTGCTAGTAATGGACTAATTTAGCTGAGGTTTAGGATAAATCCAATGCTAGATCAGTAAACAACGACTATCATGAATGCTGTGGTAAACATTTAGATAAGTCGATGCGGGGAATTTTTGGAGGTTCACTTGGTCCAGGGATAGAATTTCAAGTTAGTTGGTTTTCAGAAAATGTCATCACAATCAGAGAGATGGATCTTGTTCAAAACGAACAAGTGTAGGTGGGACGATTTCTTTAGTGTTACTTCAAGAGAAATATATATCAAGTAGTATTAGCAAGTATAAGCAAAAATTAAGCAATATAACATAGCAAAACAAAATAAAAGCATATAGCAACCAAAAGAATATGTTAATTGTAATATCATTATTGAAATGAAATATGATTTTTCTATGATTGTTATGTTTATTGATTATCTGTATTAAGAGTAAAGAAAAATTAGTGTTATAAACCATACTTGACCTTTTATAGATAAATAAATTTCGTGGAATTTAAGCTTAAACCAGGAATAAAACAAAATAAAAAACATTTCCCTAGATTATCCATACACGTGTCGTTACGATTCAATAAATCAAATCGAACATACATCATTTCAACAAATTCCTCGTACATAAATCATTCGTATACTGATTGTGTCGTCAGGATATTTGAAATAATGAAAAATGAAAGGATTTCGAATGAAAACAAAAATAAACTCACTCGGAATAAAATGGTAGGGACTACATTTAAATCAAAATATTTACGTATACATTTTTTCAGTTTTTTCTTTCAAACTAAAAAAATGTAGTAAAACAAACCATAACGTTGACTAGTATGAAATGTTTAGATAAAATTTTTCAAAATAAGGTGTGTCTGAGAAGAGAATAGTTGTGTTTAGTCAAAGGTTTGAGATGAATATAAATCAAATTTGTATTTTACCTCTTTAACGATAATAAAACATAAATTATCTACCGATAAAAGATCTGAAATATTTATTATACATCACAGATAAAACGCTGATCACAGCTGGAACTAAACTTTACCTTATACTATATACGTGTACACAGTCAATTTAAAATTATAAATAGGTAATTTGTATAAAATGTTGAAGCATAGTCATGCGGAGGTAAAATTTTATGCTGCTAATTTAAATTTTAACATATATTGTACCTGAACAAAGGTATAAACCAGAAATTTGTTGCCATGTAATCCCGCATAACAATATGTACACCTACACATACATGCTCATATATCCATATAATGGGTAGCAAGGAAATTTAATAATGGAGTAAAAATTTGTATATTTACTAAACCATATAAACACGACCTACCGCATATATTTGCTGCGGTGTATATGAACACTTGAATGAACAGCTTTTTGGTTTAGCGTTATATATATTTTTTAACTTTTTAATATGATTAAATTCAGTTTTATACAAATAATTTTTTTGGCGTATGTTAGCAATATGAAAATTACATGTAACATATACATAACATCATATTGTATATACGTATATACATAAAATACATAATTTTCTGTTCTTGTAAAGTATATCAATTTTATTTTACCTCAAAAGGGTTTAGTTTGATGTCTTATATACATTCTTAATTTTCTATGGTTTCTTTCACTTGATCAGGAAAATTAATGACTAATTTTAATAAGACTTTTCCTCCTACGTATGTATACATATATAATTTCCAATATTCCACCGTACTATATCAGGAAGCTAGTTGTTCTTATATTATTAAGGTTGGTGAAGGTAAAATTATGAAATTTGATATATTATACAGGAATTACGTGTATAAAAAGGTTATTAACATTTTAATTTTAAGAAACGTAAAGAAAGTTATAGTAAAATATTGTTGGTGTGGGAAGAGATTTGGATCAAAATATAAATAACTTTATGTAAATTTTACAAGAGTTACAAACAAACTTCCCACAAATGGAGTATTTATCAAAGGGTAGAAAGTAAAATTGTATTTAACATTTTTATAGAAAAAAAGTTTTGTTTTTGTTTGTTTCCAGAGGAATATTTTGGACATTTTTTCTACAAGTCAGAATCTTTTTACAAAACTTTTAATTTTAATTTTTTAGCATAATTTTAAGGTTCTATCAATATTTCCAACTATAATATTGGGGAATATAGTGTGCCACTGGGAATATTTAGAACATCTATATAGACCAAATTCGTCAATTTGAGAATTATTAGTGTTTATGTGGAATGTGAACGTATGAAACAGATTCCACATATAGGTCTGCAGAGCAGATCCATGTTGAATGGACTTAATAATTACTTAATAATTTAAAATACGTCCTTAAAGAAAAAAGTTAAAATAAAATTTGGCCGAAACAAAACCAACCGAACAAGTAAAAAAAAATAAAGAAAAAATTCTAAACTGTAAAATTCAAATAAACCGTCAAAAATGTCTTTAGATGGCAATCTATCTGTGTTTTGGGTAAAATTTAAGAAAGGTTGGAAATTTATTTAAAAGCACTGAAATTGGATAAAATAAAGAGTGATGTCAAAGCAGCAATATTTGTGAATTTGGTTTTCAAGAGAAAGCAATGTTACGGGATCGAATAATTTTTGGAGTTTGTGATCAATAACAAACAGAATTTTATATTGAACAAGAAGATCCAACATTAGATGATGGACATAAAAAAGCGATGGTAACTGAAGAAACCAAAGTGATCACGAAAAAGGTGATGACACATGTAAACGAGGTGTATAAAAACCGGCTGTTAAGATAACGATTAAACCAGAAAATGCAGCCGATCGGAATTAAAAATAGCCTAATAAAATGTAAAATATATACCAGTTCGGAAGTAAATGTACTACCTATTAAATTCTGCCAGGAATTAGATGTAAATATTAATAATTTGCTGATAACGAAAGTTATATTAGAAGCTTATGGTGGTAGGGCGATACAGGTTTTGGGTAAAGTTAATTTAGAATGTAAAAAAAACATGGGAAAGTTCAAAATTTAATTTGTTGGTTAAAGTCAGCCAAATTGATGGGGTATATTGACGTAAGAAGGGTGTATAGTTTAACACAAAAAAATTTTGTAAGAAAATATAAAGACATATTTGAGGGTATAGGTAAATTTTCAGAAAAATACCAGATAGGTATTGATCAAAAGGTCATTCCAGTGATTAAACCACCAAGAAGAATTCCTATTCAGTTACGGGTTTGTGCAAAAGTAAAATTAAAGGGACTGGTAGAAAGTTATTTAACTTAAAATGTCGAAGAACCATCCAATTTGGTGAATAATTGTACGTTTGTAGAGAAAAAAGAGGGTCAATTCCAGTCGAATTGAATAAGCAGATTATGAATGAAAGTTATTCAATTCCCAGTTAGCAGGCATCATGATGCTATATTGGACGTGGTTATATCAAGGGCGTGTGAATTAAAAATCAAATTTAATGATAAATAGTTTCAGTATTGAAAATATTTTGAGCACCTAATATCAGAACATGGTATACAGCCTGATTCAGACACAATTATTTTGGGGATGGTCACCATTGAGTGCGTTGTTAAAAAAAGGATGTGGAGTTCAGGTGGTTGGATATACATAAGAATATCAATAAAATTATAAAAAAGATACAGGTCAACCTGTATTGGGGCATTTTGCTGCTAACAGATATGTGAAAATTCAGACAAATAAATGCCTCTCAAAATGGAGTAGAATCATGTTTATTGCAGAATAATCAGCCAATTGCACATGCGACTGATACAAAAAAATGATATGCTCAGATAGAAAAAGAGCTTTTAGCGATTGTGTATTCATGTTAAAAGTTCCAGTATTTTCCAGTTTGTGGTAGAAGTGTAGTTGTAAAACCAAATCATCAGCTGTTGCTTTTAGCAGATTTGTTGTAAAGAAATTTTAATAAAGATCAGGTGGAGTTTAAAGAAGAGACATTTCGTTCATGAGATACCTATAAGGTTGTTATTTTGGACCCAAAATTCCAAAATCAAATGGGATAGCAGAAAAAGGAGTACACATTGCAAAACAAGAGCTGAAAAAATGTAGTGAAAACGGTACACCGTTGTGGAGAGTATTGTTGAAATATCACCAGCACAAATTTTAATGAGTAGAAGTTTGAGAACGAGAGTTCCGATTGATTGTTAGATTTACAAAATATAGTGGAGGTTAAGGCTGGTGTGGTTGAAAGACAAAACACACTATCAGGAATCACCATAGGAATGCGTTGCCTTTGTAAAGGGTGATAATGTTGATTATCAGGAGGTTGGTAAGGATAAGGAGTTGGAAACCAGGTAGAATTATAGCTAGAGCTGATACTCCGAGATTTTGTATGTTGATCAATGAAAATGGTGATGATATTAGGCGGAATTATGTTTATTTGTGAAGATCGTTTAACAAATTTAAGGTGAATCGTGAGATTGAACAAAAAGTCGGGTCTTATATCATTTACAAATAAAATTTGATAAACTAAGGATTAAAGGAACTTACATAGTAGAATAGAAGTACAAAATATAGAATTAAAAGATTTGAAACTTTTGCTGTTATTCGTAAAAGTTTATAAAGTCATGATTTTTAAAGAATTTTGAGAATTAATGACCAAATGTTTTCGACCTGCCTTAAAGCTGCAACATTAAAACGTATGAGTGAACGATTCCATGTATGGTACAGTTGTAAGGATCCAACAGAAAAACAAAAAAATGGTAATACTCTCAATCATTCTGTTGACCCTTTAAAACTTTGAACAGCTTTAAAATTCAAACGAAAATTTTGTATATCTAAGGTACTTAAAATTAAATAAAAATTGTTGCAAAATTGATTTTTTGGAATCCAAATATCGTTGATCATTACTGTCATGCTTTTAAGGAATTTACATCTATATAATTGAAGCATTTAATTTTACTCCAAAAGTAATTCTCAATACATCTGTAATAATGGTTTTTGCAGGAAGGTAACAAATGAGGATACAAATTACGAGGGCGAAATTTATTTGATAATCTTTATTCATCTTAATTATACACTAAAGGCCAACATTCAAACAATATTCACTCCAATGATAAAAAAGAAAATGGAACCTCTATAAAAATTGTGAAAACCACACTGAAATCATAAAACCATATCACAAAAGGTAGATTAAGAATTTTGTGTTCGTAATTTATTTCGTATAAAGGTGTACCTTATACTAAATGGACATACATATAACACTTGCTTTAATTTATTTCAAAAAGTTCATTAACAAAAAAGCATTCATTTACAACAACAACAAAAAAAAACATTAAAAAACGGTTTCAATAAATAACACTGTGCTTATGTAAATGTACTTTAAGTCTCGTTAAAATTAAATTGATTCAAATTTAACATGAGCTACCAAATGCTTTTTGTATATTACCCTTTTTTTGTAAATCGTAACATACATTATCCAAAAATGTACTTAACTTTTTATTCCGACATTAAAATGGTAATTAACCGTTATATTTATATCTTCCATTTATTGTTTTGTATCTGTGTAGGATTTATGCAGCAACTGATACGGATCAAAAGTTCAGAGCGGAAGAGATGATTTTATCGTAAAAATTGTTTTTAACAGCCATTATAGTAAATGGAGAGAACAGATTTTAATTAATATTTGCAACAATAAAATATTAAGACAGATTAATTAATTTCTTTGTTCTGAGACTTTTAAATGTTGCCAAAAACAGCGCTGTGGCCCAAAAAATTTATAGAAATAAATTTAAATTTCTCTTCAATTAAATGGGGGCCGATGAGTTTAGTGCTTATATTTTTCGAGATTTTAAAAGTCTCAGGTTAAAACAATCACCCGGTATAAGGAAATTGGAATTACTTTATCGTAAAGGTGATAAAAAATAATTGTTTTGTAATCAGAACCGTAAATAAAAGGATCGATACAGCCATCACTGTTTTAATTTCAAAATGTATCCAAACCATTGCTCGCACCAGTTTTATTAATGGTATAAGCTTTAATAAAACAAAGACGATGAGTTAAGAATATTATGGCGTTGAAATAAATAAAAATACATTAAAAATGGAAACCCAATTTAATGGCTACATCACGTATTTTAACCGAATCCGTAAAATTTATTTTTTTTTTTTTTTTTTCGAATTGCTTTTATTTTTTATTTTTTGAGATGCGAGTTGGGTGCGAGACTCTGGTGTTAAAACTTTTAAATGTGACGGGCGTGAAGAAAATGATAATTTGAAGCTTTGTGTTATATATTTGACGTTGAATGGGTTTGGGATTTGAACCATAATTAGGGCCTTTAATTTTAAAAGCGCGTTTTACTACTATTGCATACTAAGTGATTCAAGTGAAAATAATTTTGCAGACCTTTTCGATATTCTTCTAAATTAGATTTTTGAATCGGTAAAATTATTTTTATACAAACACGTATAACTCAGCTGTAAAAAACAAAGTTGTAAGGCTAAAACAATAATATTAAAAATTAGTTATGACCAAGCGCGTAGTGCAGTGGTTAGACCAGATTCATGTTATTGTACAATATTTTGTTTGTAGATTCCATATATACATATCTGTTTATTCCATATCCATAAACACTTCGAGATTGTGTCGACAAAGAGCTTAACGATTTGGAAGCATCCGGAATTATTTCCAAAGTTGAAAGGAGTGACTGGGGATCTCCACTAGTATAATTATTCCCAAAACTCACGGTGGTATTCGACTCTGCGTCGATTACAAGATTGGGGTAAATCCACATTTTTGCCGTCTTGATTTATATAAAGCGTATCTGCATCTTCGAGTATGTCAAGAATTGAGTAATATTTAAACTACTACAATCCATAGAGGGACATACAAAGTAAATCGACTTTCATTTGGAATAAAAACGGCGCCATCAGAATTTAATCGTATTATTGAAAAAATACTTTCTGGTTTGAAGAACACCATGTCAACATGCCACAATTGTCAACATGCCACGTCTAGCTACAACAGATGATGTTAGAAGATTTTTAGGTATGGTTACCTACTACTCCAGATTCATACCGGATTTATCTACAATCACGTTACCATTACGTCAACTTCTTCGAAAACAAACCTGTAGCATCTTATCACAAACCTTGAGCATCCTGTCACATCCGCATCCAGATACGGATTTTTCATCAGCACAACAAGATGCCGGTAATAACATCATCGAGATTACTGCGTTATGCCGAATTCCTGTCGAGTTTTAGTTACGAAATATTCTTTTTGAAATTTCAAACGAATACGTAAATGCCGAAGTATTGGCGTCAGAGACAGCTAAAGATCCAGATCTTTCTAAAATTTTGATGAAAGTGAAGACGTCTATACACTCAACAACGGAATTATCTTCAAGGATCAACGAGTTTTGATTCCAAAAATTTTTCAACACCAAATTCTTCAAGAACTTCATGATACTCATCCTGGAATTACCAGAATGAAGCAACTCGCCAGAAGATATTATTTTTGGACAGGAATATATCGTGATATTGAGAGAATGGTACGGTCGTGTGAAGCATGTGTTCAAGTTCATAATCAAAACCGGCAAAAGCTCCATTGAAAACTGAACCCACAGGAACCAGCTGAAAACTGGGAAATGATACATATCGACTATGCAGGACAATTCCAAGATAACTTTTTTTCTAATCTTCGTTGATTCAAAATCCAGATGGGCAGAAGTAAGTTTCATACGGGATACCCTTACGATGTAAACATCAATAAATCTTCTCTCTGACTTTTTGCTACTCACGAGTTTCCGGTAATAATGGTATCCGCAACACCGTGCTACACCACTCAATTCAGGAAAAAGTTCAGCAGAATTATATTTCAACAGATGTATTCGAATCCGGCATGATGCATTAAAACCACCTATCAAATTTCACCTACAAAACATATTCCAGGGGTGCGTCATCCTGTACCACGATGACATGGAAGAAAGATCGACCCATGAGTTCTGCACAGCAAAATGAGGTCAAAATTGTATTTATCAATATCACTGATCGTAATCTTGTGAGAAAAATTCATTTTTGCATCCTGTCCCTGTTGAGATTCGATGTCGGTACCCCCAGCTCCAAGCGGTTGTGTGAATGCGTTTAATGAGTTGTGTGAATGTAAATAAAGTATTGATTAAGTTAGCCTTTGAGGAACTTTAAGTCACTGATCTTAATTTAAATTAAATTATTTATATTGATCTCTTAATTAAAAAAAAAAAAAAATTAAAAAAAGTATCAAAAAGTTATCGATAAGAAACTAAATGCACTCAATTTCCCTGAAGATCCAAACACTGATCATATTGACGCTGCTGTTGACGATATTACATAGTCAATCAACAAGCAAAAAATATATGACATAACAAATGCAAAGTGGCAAAATAAATTGAGTCAATTTATAAAAGAGTCCAAACCATACTGTCAAACTATCAGATACATAAAAAAATTCTCTTCTATTCCTCCCCTGTGCAAGCCACAAGATAACAATACAATACTTTTAACCTCTGAAAAATGGGAAATTTTTGCCACGAGTTTTCAAAAAAATTTCAATATATCATCCAATGTAGCAAAATCAGATGATATAAAAAATAAGATTCTAAATGTCACATTAAAACATCTTCCCAGGTCAGATTTTTTAGACCTTACAAAATTATTCAGCCAGTGCTTCAGGCTCAGCTACTACCTCGATAAAAAACTTTGAAAGTTGTGGCAATGGCTAAAATCCAAAAGATGTTTGAAATCGTTATAAAAACTAGGGTAAATGATCATCTGGAATCAAACAATCTGCTAGTACCACAACAATTTGGATTTCGCGGTTCAAACATTCATCTTTACACCAGATTCATTGTATAATCCCACCTATCAAAACACAAAGAAATTGCAACAAGTTTACTGGCATGGTCTTATAATCGACCTGGAAAAAGCATTTGACTCATTTTGAATAACTGGCTTATTACAAACTGCATAGATGTAACTTTCCCATTTTCATCATCAAATTACTTTATTCTTATTTCAAGAATCGAAAATTTTATGTACAAATTCTAAATTCAATATAATGAACATTTTGTCAGGCGTTCCGCAATGCTCAATAATTAGCCCTATCCTATTTTGTATTTTTCTGAATGACATACCCTATAAACCATAATTGGTAAAATTACACTTTTTGCTGACAAAACAGCAATCTACACGTCAGAGGTATATTCTCAAACCATCGTAGACAGACTTAATGAATACTCCAATATCTTGAAATCTTATATGCAAAAATGGAGACTCAATCTAAATGCAGACCAAACACAAGCTCTAAAAAACCCTCTAAATTACCGCAAACTGATATTGTTATTTACGGTGTAAATATAAAATGAGAAAAGCAAGTGAAATACCTCGTCATACTTCTTGATCCAAAAGTGACCTTTAAATACCGCATATTAACTTCATAATCAATACAGTCAATAAATTATGTTTTGTTTTATATCCCATTCTAAATAAAAGAAGTGGACTCTCCTTAGAAAATAAGGTTCTAGTTTATAAATCTGTTGTTTTGAGTATAACCCCGTTTGAATCTCCGGAATGGTGGAATACAGACAATATACAGTAAAAAATTTCAAATTATTCAAAATAAGTGCCGAAAACTAATAATTAATGTCATTGCAAGATACCGTACTACATTGAAGTCCTAACTTTAACTTGATTAACAACCTACTACTTCAACACTATATTAGGTAATAAAACAAATCAGTTCGTTGATAATAATTTATCCTTATAGGCCTTAGTGGTTAAAAAGAAGATAGATGTATGTTAAAATTCTTTATTTATCTTTATCTTTATTTTAGATATTTATTATTTTTTGTTAGTATGTATATAAGTAATTAAGTTATAATTCAGCTAAACCATCGATATCTCAATAATTACCATTTAAGACACAATATAAGTCAAATCTTCCTTATAAAATATGGTAAGGCTATAACCAATAGCAAAGTGGGTACTTGGCAAATTATAAATAATTAAAGAAAAATATAATATAATTAAAGCTCAATAAAAAATAATATATATATATATATATATATATATATATATATATATATATATATATATATATATATATATATATAAAAATATATATAAGAACTGTGCTTAACAGGTTGTGTGGATTTTAAAGTGGTGGCATAATATGCACACTTTTGTTCCAAAATTCTGCTATAGACTGCCGTTATCATCAATGGCGACCGTTACAGAGGCATACTAACCAACTTTTTAATGTCCCAAATCGGTGTTGTGAAGAAAAACGATCTTCAATTTCAACAAAAGAGCATAACATGCAATGCAATCTGACTAAATTTGGCAACCGAATAAAAGGCTGTTTTGAAGACGTAATTAGCCTATACTTGCGCTTGGAAACTAATTTCAAATATAACTTGGATTTTTAAAAATGTTTAAGCTCATATTGGATTAATATCATGTTTAAAAGAAACTCCATTGGTCAAATATACTATATAAAGTACTTGGAAAATGGAAAACTATAACATTTTGAATTAATTATAATTTTTTACAGTATTATCTCATCTCCTAGAAAAGCATTAAACTATTTTTTTACAAAATCACATCAGTATTAAGTTTTATGATTTTTAAAAATGATAAATAAACATTATAATAAACTTGTTAAAAGTTTACAACTTTATAGTATATTATAATTCTAAGCTTTACGTCTTCAAACATTGTTGTTGGAGTTATAATTTTAATTTGACTTTCTAATATTATTTTACTTTTTTTTTAAATTTTCATTTTAATTAAAATAAAAATTTTAATCGTTTCTGTATACATATGAATGATATATAGTAGATGCATATATATATGTATATGTATATTCGTCAAATTATACGAATATAAACTTTTTTATAATTTTTTATAAAGTATACCACACTCAGTTGTAATATTAAAAAATACATAAATTTTAAATAAAATAAAGAATAATTATAATTATTATTGTTATTATAAAAGGAAAGGCTTAATCATAAGATTCAAGAAAATATATATATATATATATATATATATATATATATATATATATATATATATATATATATATATATATATATATATAAATACGTTTACTTTAAACGTACATAAATAATCACATATATGTATGGAATGTATGTATAAAGACTAACTAGCATTACGTTTCCTTTTGCTCTATAATTCCTATTTTTAATCTAGTTCAACATATTATTATTATAGAAAAAGAAATTCTTGTATGGTGCTGCTTTTATGAAAACGAACTTTTCTCTAATTTTTTTACATGTTTATTTTTCTATTTTATGCTTTTTCCTGTCATGTTCAATTGTTCTTGCTTTATTTCTTATATAATATTTGCTTTTATTATGAAGTCATTATACTGAAAAAACATTGTTCTAATACATTATGCATTATATGCAAATGAATAAGGTTTGGAATAGAACACCATATATAGTTTAACAGTCTTAGCGTTAAAAGTTTTTGAGCGTAAATATCTTTATGTGCATAGTTATGCCATATTAAAAAAATAAATACAATATTAATGATGGCATAAAGGAATTTAAAATATTGCTACACTATAAAACACTATAATTTAACTAAATATTTACATAAGCAACATTTTTTAAATCGTGACTTTAAATGTTTTACACATCAAAGGTTTTATGATGAAAAATTAAATTGTATCCAATTTCAATCAGTTACAATATTCGTCAATTATAGGCAATAGGCATTAAAATTAGATTAAAATTTGTTTTTCATTTGATATATCAACTAGGCTTTGAGATAATTGAAAATGTTTCATTTTGTTTTTTTCATAATGTAATGTCATGTTTGCAATCCTGTCAATTTAATTATTAAAATTTAGTTTTAAATGAATAGTATTGATGGATACATATAGTTTGATTTTCGCCATCACTAAATATTTTATGAAAATAATAGTTATTGTAGCTGACTGGAACTTGATAATGGTATTTAGGTAAGCAAATATATAAATACCAAATGTGCAACTGAATAGTGTAGAATAATAGTGATTATTTAAGTAAATTATTAAAGTGATTATTATTTTAGAAAATCTCTTTATAATAAATCCACATCAGCAAGCTAGAAAGCAGCCTTATTAACATCATGATGCTTTGATTACGGTGATAGTTTAAAAGTTTAATAAACAAAATTGAAATTTTGAATACATTAACGCTTTCAAATCTATGCCATAAAGATGAAAATGGTCATACGGCTGCTGACATGTAAGAAAACTATAACCTTGTTAGTTTTGGCTATAAGGTGATAAAAATTATGTATAGGTTCTCTACGATTTCAATATTCTAGTGATATCCTTATGCATACAATTTCTTTAGAAGTTTTTAGCTTATTAGCTATGAAAAGTTAATTTCTAAAGCACGAATAATCCATGAAATATTATGAAATTTTATTATCAAAATCGTTGTTACAAAACTACCCCATGTAGTGTGGATTATACTTATAGCATGCCTCGCAAAGTACATTAAAACAGCCAGTAATCGCAGTATTAAAAGAGAAAACTAAACGAAGGTTAGGTCGTTCAGTTGCGCAAGCTGCATCTATAATGAAATAACCTGTCAAAAACATTAACAAAAATACAATTGAATACCTTTAAACATTTAATCAGAACCACGACTATACGTTAATGAATATTTTTGATAAAATCTTAAGCAACATTTATCAATTACTATTGGGAAATCACTCATCTAAAAGCTTAACCACCTATGGGAGGTATTAAAACTTACCTATGGGAGGTATTAAAACTTAGGTATTACCATTCATCACTCGACTTTAAGTGTGGCAAAAATTAAGCCATCAAATAACTGATTTGATGTAAAGTGCCATTTTGCTGTACAGTAACAGCGTATTTAGCCACAGGAGAATGATAAATAAGTTTAACAATTGCTGCACCAAATAAAAGGTCCTGAACTGTGGAGCGAATTTGTAGAAAAATAGTGCATTGAAGAATTTTGAAGTACAGCTTAGCAATAGGCACACTCCACGTAATCATCAGAGGCTTTGCTATTCTAAACCAGAATGATATCCGTGTTAACATCGATGTAGTTCTCGACACGTGGAACTACTATTACTGTAGATGAAAGTTGTCATTTACAGACTGCATATATGTGCAAAGAAACTGCTCTTCACAGGGGTCATTGTATTATTTTGGAGCTGATTTTCTTAAGTGGAACTCATTGGTAAGTCACTGCTCAATTTTTTTAAATATTATAAAACTACTCGTGACGTCAATTAGGTATTCATGTGTTTGCAGCAAGCTTATATATCACTTAATCCATTAAAAAGCTTAACGATTATTTTGCGGTAATTATTAAAAAGCCATTAAAAAGCTTAACGATTATTTTGCTGTAAGTACATTTAAACTTTTCGCAATCACCTTTTTGATAGTTTTGACCACACATTTGAAGGAGTGTCGGGTTTCCAATACTTCCGGAGTGCTTTATATATACTCATATATAAAAATGTATCTTGTCACAATGCTTGTGTCTTATTAATTTGGGTCAATCTGGATTAAAAAGATTACTTAGTACTATATCACTGCAATTAAATGAAACCTTACACTGGAGATCTCCCCTAATACCGAGAAATAAAAGATTGCGATGAGTATCTAAACTTGCTTAAACTATTATATTCTATTGGCATCGGAGACTGTAACTTATCATTGCCTGTTGCTAATAATTATTGGCGCCTAGTACGATTTAAGAAGTGTTTTCACAATCGTCGAATAACTTTGTATATGGACATCTTATCCACTCTTATAAAAACGAATTAACTAGGGTATAGTTTTTGGGACGAACGTGTAATTTTTTTGGTATCTTGAATATTTTTAGGTACTAAAGGTTTCTTATATACTTGATAGCAGTTGTTCGATTTAGGACCTGTTGTTGATTGTAGTGAAATAAAATTGTCTTAAAAAAATTCACCTAATTGCCTCGTTGGTTTTTGGTTAGTAACCTCAGCTTGGAATATATTTGATTGGAAGTGATAAAAAGTGGTTCGATTTGAATTTTATCTTTTTAAAGTTTCGTTAGCTCATCAAATAGTTTGGATTCATTTTTCTCATGCACTTAGCTTCTCAGCATTGCATAAAACGATCGACAAAGTTGAATACATAATTGCATACATTAAAAATAAAAAGGTGAGAGTGAGCCGACGATATCTTAATTGGTATATTCAGAACAATCTGGTAGAACATTGAAATTCCCATATTAGGACTAAGTGTGCTAAACAAAAGATTTCGTCCCAGTTGGCTACGTTTTGATTCATACTGCACCAGAAATATTATTTATCATAATTTGGATGGTTGGACACTTGTTGCACGTTGGAATTTGGCAGTAAACTACTAACTAAACTAATTTAAAGCCTTCCACTTGCATGTATAATTTTATTGATTTGAACAACATCACGAGCGATAAATAAGGTTTGCACAAACAAAAAGTTGTAAATCACCCCAACAAGCAGTAATCATGACGACTTTTTGCAGGAATCCACTGCAATTGACAGG
This sequence comes from Tipula confusa, assembly GCA_963556175.1. Lineage (NCBI taxonomy): Eukaryota > Metazoa > Arthropoda > Insecta > Diptera > Tipulidae > Tipula > Tipula confusa. The sequence goes on from OY744477.1 coordinate 153,789,188, forward strand.
TCCATGTATCTTGAATTTTTTCAGTTTTATTGAAAAAAAAAAGGGCCGATCACCGTCTATTCAATGTTACAGAGCGCATTGGCACTGGCTGCCAACAGTTTTAGTTCAATAACCTTTAAAATTCAACTGTGGATCAAAAAAATATCTGAATTGATTCAAAAAGTTTTGATTCCACAGCAATACACTTGGAAATATTGCCGACTGACTACATGTGGCAGTTCCATTTGAACACGTGGTGGGAGCTGATCAGCGGTTGTAAATCATAGATGAGTCTTACCAGGTGCCAACTATAGGCATCCTGAACATATTACTCTCGAAACACAAAATTCCTAGTCATTATGCAGACTAGATGCACATTGACCAACCGGCGAACACGATTCGTAGTACTTCATTTGCAAGAAAAGCAGCAGAATCAAAACGACGCTTAATCCACCAGCTTTATCCATTTGAGTGCTTCTTTTAGATAAATTTAGATATAAACAGACGAAAATTGTGAATGAGTTTAGTTCAAAGGTGAGCAAATACGGAAAAAATCATTCCCTTATGAATAAAGCGCTCACCATAGGGATAGGGTAGTTATCCAAACTAGTAGATTTTTTGGCTCTTACAGTTGACCATTGATCAAAATATAAACTAGCCGCCTATATTAATCACAAAATGCAAATCAACCCCGACTTACTTTAGTCAGCCGCCAATAATAAACCGGCCAGTACCTACGAGAGCAAATATTGAACTCAGATGAAATTTTCCACATGCATTTACTAGGGCAAACGTCTTTGGCTTACTAGTCAATATCAAGAACTAAAAGCTTATTGATCCAGCAATGCAGGTGTCGATCAATACATCACTTTTAAATGCGGACACAATTTTTGTGACTATATAATGGCAGTATATATTTTAATTTGACCGGCTTTGTTCAACATAAATAAACGAGTTTTTATCATACAATTTTAACACCTTAAAAAGTTTCAAAAGAGAATGGGAAAACCACAATATTGACCTTCTTTTATTATTTGCCAATTTCGAGCTAATACTTTCTATACAGAAGACAATTTTAAAATTGAAACAAACCATTAATATAGATAGAATTATCGAATATACTTGCTTAATATAAGATAATTTTTATAATTTTAATTAGTTCATTAAAACATTTGTAATATTATAATATTATTTTTGTAATACTTAACGACGTCTAGAAAAATTTACTTGGCAGCTGTTGACTTACCTGAAATTAAAAAAAAAAAAATTTAGAAATTAAGATTATTCATTTTGAACATGTGGTAATAAATATTTGACGCCATTTAGGTAATACACAACTATACTCGTAAAATCTGACACATTATAATAATGTCCATTTAAATGATAATTTAATTAAATCGGCTTTATAATTCAAATTTCCGGTTTATATAATAAAAAAAAAAACGTCAGTTTGCCAGAACTCGTGAGTCTTAATATTTTGGCACGCGACTCTACAGCGTGCGCGGATGCATAATATATTATTTAGTATTTTGTTGCGGTAAACAATTTTTAAATAAAATTTAATGAAAATAAAGTGGTCCAATCCTAACATAATTTGTTTTTCCTCTACGACAATGGATTTTGCATTTTTTTAATTTTTCAAAACAACGTATTTGACAATGTGCCAATCCGTATTAAATCGTGTGGCAAAACCAACGTATACGGTTCATTTTTATATACATTTACATCGTAGAATTTATTTATAGACATACATATGTATATACATATACCAAAAATGTTAAAAGTTTATGTTTATGTTTACATTTATAGTAAGTGGAACGATGTTTCCTAAATATTATATTGGACTGTCGCATTTTCGTATTGCGAAGCCAATTTGGCAGCTTGTGAAAAGGTTAAAGTTTTATTTTTGACTTTTAGAGTTTTTTTTACAATTTACTACACTTAAAACGTATATATATACGTACTTTAGATTGATGCGATTATGTATGTTTTGTATTTTTTTATAATTAAAATTTTATTTTTAAAATTAACAAAAATAAAAATAAAAATTACAACTAAATTTCAATTTGTGTATGCATCACTACATTTTAAATAGTTTTGGTTTAAATTAAAATTTTAAAAATAAGTTTTTTAGTTTTATAAATAGTTTTACGTAATTTTAACACAAAAAACGCATTCTATTTAAATTTATATTTTTTAATTACGTGACTCTTACGTGAATTGTTTTTCGAAAACATGATATTTTTTAAACCCCTACTTGGCCAGGTATTTCTGTGTTTAGCAAACAAGTTTTTCTAGCGCTATGAATTCTTCTTCTATTAAAATCTAAATTTATCGAGTGGTTACTCCTAACTTGTTCTGTCACCTTCTTGTATTAACACCTCATACAACGATAATATATTCGGCTCAGCTGCTAAATTAAAACAACAAATAAAATAACTACTCTATTCAGAATTCGGTTTAAAAGATTCAAGGGTGAGATAAAGTTTACCTAAAGTCTTTTAAAATAGCAGGAACATGGAGATGAAGATCTCTAATTTTACAGAAACCAAATGTAAGGAACTGTACGCTACATATAAAGATAGCTACAACAATTTTATTGATAATTTAAAAAACCCAAAATCTTAGGGTAATAAATTGTTGTGAAATTTGTAAAAAAACCATAAGAGAGTATAAAATAGTATTCCTGCGTTGACTAATACGGAATTTCAACTGCTGTTAGCATTTTCTTCTAAAATTCATCATTATAGTCTATATGCTTGAATCAAACATGAATCGAAAAACTCTTTTGCTCGTTAATAAATTAGCATTTTATCGACTCAGTGCTCCGATTGCTAGTTTGATTGGATGCAATACGTTCAAAACCTTTCTTTCTTTCTTTTTAAAAAAATTTGGAGATTCACACAAAATTTGGTGGTAGTTTTCCTTAAATAACATCATTGTTATCACTATCATCACTTTAGTTACCATCGCTGTGGTAGCCCTTACCCTCTTCTATTTTTTCGTTGGAGATAGCTTGAAGACTTTCCAATCCAGGTGATATTTCTGGTTCGACTTCAATCCGCTTATACATGACGTCAAAAATGACTAAATGAATAGCATTATTGTAGCACAGTTTATGTACCTCCTCAAAACTAACCATTACTGCTGCTCCGTCTGTTAGGTGATAAAGTCATCAAAATCCATTTCAAATTTTGCCAGTTTACCACGAACTAGTTTGATTACTTTTATACCTGGGCAGCTACCAAAAATTCGAATCATACTTAAATTATGATACATACCTAAATTATGATAATTTAGAAGTATAAAGCTTATACTAGGCTAAACCTTCTTAATATATTTAGAAGCTACTGCTTTATTAATCACATAATTTTTCAAGTCTTTTGCTTCTGCTAGTGCAAATCTTTTGCAAGTTATGCTGGCCTGTTCCCTTGTGAACTAATCTAACAACATCGTTGTGACATCAGTTTGTGGTTTCTTTAGTTATCATCAATTAATCATCATTTTCGATTTTTTATTTTAAAATTTAATTTTTTTTTGATGGCCACAGTACGGATCGGCCTACAAAATGCTCGGAAATACTTTCGGAGTAGCAGACAATATGGGAATAGGTATTTAGTTTTAAGAATAACAAATGAAATTTTCTCACAATCAGAAATATAACCAAGTGCAAGAGATCATTTGAATAAAAGCTCCAAAGGAAATGTTACTGAGTGAGCCATTTCCGTAAAATAATTACAGGAACTAAATCAGAGCCAGGATTATGATTTGGCTTTAGATTGGAAATATACTTAAAAACTGAATCTGTTTCTTGTTTAATAGCCCCCAAATTTTAAATACATTAAAAGAATTTATTGAACATTTGTAGACAGTTGGCCGAGTATGTCCAAGACAAGAAATTCTATGAAAAAAATTTAGAAAATAAATCGGAAATTTCACTAGTACAATTAGGTTCAGTCGCAACCAAATTAAACGTCGGGGGATATTCTGAAGTCCCTCTCTTGGAATTTTTAAAATACTAAAACTGTTTTAAAATCTAACTGCGCGTTTTGGAACTAGAAATAGCTTAAAGAATTTCCATCATTGGTGAATTTTTTATGTAGATGATTCACTTTATTCTTAGCAGAGCGCAGCTTTTTGTCGAACCATCGATTCTTTTTTTCTTGAGTTGGTGACCAACTCTAACCGGAATAAATTTATCGATACCACCGGACACAATTTCATAAAACCTATTTACGGCACAGAAAGATGAATTTAAACCCCGAAAATCACCTTTAGAGTAATTATAATATAACTCACTAACGGTATTAACAAACTCAGTTTTGACAAGCTCTAAAGCTAACAAAATGGGTTTATGATGCATATATCCGTTTTCCCTAAATAATCTAAATATATATATATATATATATATATATATATATATATATATATATATATATATATATATATATATAATATATGTACATGTGCAAAATTTATTCCCACGTGTACACTATGCCAACTCCATAAGATACAAATTCTGGCAATAACTCATGAAATTGTTTTAAGATTATTCAATGTTGATAAGTGTAATTATATAATTTTTCAACCATGCCACCGCTATTGTGACCACATTGTGCTACAAAACTGTTTACAAATTAGATATTCGTTGATGGAATGTTATGGCCGCAAAAAGTTTCGAGTGTTGATGAAATTATTATACGATTCTAATTTTATTTCAACTCAATTAATATGATGTGAAATTTGTGAATTAGAAAATTATGAGATATTCATATTTAAAATATTTTTATTATATTTTAAAAATAACTACAGAATTCTGTACAAAAAAAAATTACGCGGAAATGTTTTCTAAAAATATTTTGAAATGTTCATCAAAATGTTAAAATATAAAAATTTGTTATTTTAAAATTGAGTACTAAATTAAACTAAGTGGAAATCGTTGTTTGTGTAATAGCAAAACTACGCGCTAGGTTTAGGATATTGTGCCACAAACAAGGTGCAAACGTGACCAGAAACATTATATTTAATTTGTTTTTAGAATTCATCAAACTTCTAAAAATATAGTCAACAAAAAACTGTCGCACCTGCATTAGTCGTAACCATCACAATAAATGTCCATCAAAAAAGGTTATTTTTAGTCACAACCAACTCTTAAGACACATAAAATTAAAAACATCTTTCGTAAAAGTTTATTTTCGGATTAATTAAATTTATTTGACATGATCAGCGGATATTTATGCAACTCATAAATAAAAAACGAAAAATAAATAAATAACGTACGTAAATAAATTATAAGTTAAAAAAAAAATTGATATCCGTTTCGGCAAAAAATAAAACGAAATTCCCTATTTTTACGTACTTACAGGAATTTCGAAATTATGCCTCATCAAACAAATTATTATTAACGATCTTAAATAGTTTTGACTGTATAGTTTTGATCTATTCGTTTGATTAACAGATATACAGTAATTTTAAAACTAGAGCTGTCATAATTTGGAATATTTATGTAAAATTGATTAATTATTATTATTGAAATGGCGCCAATTAACGTTGTTGGTTACGCATTTGAAATATGCAATTCCTTTGTTTAGTATATTGCTTTTGTGAAGTATTAAACTGACATTATGCTAGCGGTCGCGAATGCGTTTTAATTATGTTAATTATGTTTAGTTAACGATGATCAAAATTAAAGGAAAAACCATAAATAAATACTACAGGGTGATTAAATTTATCCGATTTTTCGATAGAAATAAAACCACCCATCAACTGCAAAGTTGTTAAAAATTAAACTGATCCTAAACCAATATCAGTAGTTTTGTCACAGAGAGTAGGCTTAGAAATCAGTTGTTTTGTATATTGTGTAATTACTTCTATAGTAGGCGATGGGTTTTTAGTAAAGTTTTATATTTTATGATATAAAAATCAACGCAAACTGCATTTAATTTGAAAATAACAACAGCCAAACTATCTTGATGGACCAACAACAATAAACTAATAATTTAATTGGTTTGAAAATGAAAAACAACTACAAGTGAGTTGTGTGGTTTTTTGTTGTAAAGTTTGACATTATGCAATTATTTTTGACAAACATTTTGTTTGGACATTTCATTCGAAAATGTATTTTTATTGAATTTGATTAATAAATCCTGGAAGCTTTTCAGATGCCAGCGTTCAACAGCAGTATGTTTTGTGATTGGAATTCCTTTAAAATACAGTAAAACATTTTTAAGGTGTCATTTTAACTTATTGTGACAACTGTGAACCATATAAGAGGTTATCAGTTGGTTTATATTTATATAATTCTAACACATTTTTAATTTTTTAGAATTTTTAAGTTATCCAATGAAAGTCCCTTATCTATTTCAATCATCTAGCAAACCATCAGCTGGGAAACCTAATTAACATTTTAACTTTCCTTTCGTTTCCATCGTTTGTTGTACTTTATTTGGGGCTTTAATATCTGTACTGTTTTTTTATAACGATCGCTTGTTTCACTTCTCGAAGAAAAATCTTATGCATTTAATAAAGTGCAGTACATTATTGTGGAAGTACCCTGTTTTTGTACTATTTTGGTTATTGCTGTCAATTTTACTTGTTATATTTGTTATTGTTGTAGATAAATTTTAAAATAAATTGGACAGTTAAAACGACGGATACAATTTATTAAAATAAATCAAAAATAAACAGCGTTATATTATAGGCCATATCGTTGACGCTTTACTGAGAGATATCTTTTGATATCTTTTACTATAGATCTTTCAGATCATTTTTATTTTTTAATTGATAATCGTTGTTCAATCAGCTCAATGAAAGATTTCTCACAAAGTTGGTCACGGCATTGTGGTAAACGTTTATAACCGTACTAAGGGCCAAGGTGCGCTAAGCATCCACTATAAAACCAGTAAAGGGCATTATTTATTATGGTCTATAGAAAAAGGTAAAAAGAGGGTCCAAACTTATATAAAAGTTAAGCATTTTAAAATGAATACCCTCCATTTGGCCTTAAGTAAATAATTTAAGAAGCGCAAAAATTATGAACTTACGACTTCTAAACCTGCTGCTAAAATTGTGTATCCTCTATCATAATTGCAAGTTAATAATTCAGCACTAGTGCTGAATATAACCTGCGACAAATAATTGGCTTTGATAATATTAAATATCAACATACAAAATGATGAATATCGACAGTAAAGTTGTTAATTATTGCGTTGAAAATTATATAATTAATTTAAGTATTTGATTTATTTGATCTCTGACCACTGCGAAATGGAATGGACTATGGAATCACTCATTTTGTTTTCCAAATCATTGTGTTGTCCAAAATTGTTGTCGAAATTATTTGGGCTATCGTATATTGTGGCAATGTTGTATAAAATCTTAAACCAACATTTTGATATACCAAACGTTTTTTTGATGAGTTTTTAATCGATGACAATCGAAAGGATTTTGCTGATCATGAAATTGATCTTTGTCTTTGAATCATCTCCGCAGGTTCACTATTTATTTTTTGTTCACAAATTATTACTAACTCGTCAAAATTAAATAATACTGTCAATTGTATCGAAGATGCTGATATTGTAATTCAGCCGTGTTATTTTACTTAACACTTTCAATTTCTATTGTCACTTATCATATGTCGGTTATAATGCCGCATGCTCACTGGATTTTTTCCACATCAGAATAATAATTTTTCTATTTATGAAATTCATAAAATAAAACAAATGATTATTGAAAAAAGTTGCGACTCATACTTATATCAAAATAAATGAACATGTGTTGCCCTCCAGATTTTAAACAAAATTATCGAAATCTATTCCATATGCAACCTCGCTAGGTGCCTATCAATTTTATAGTGGAAATAGGACAATAACTGGAAACTGCACTTGTATTATTCCACTTGGTGTTCTATATTTTGTTAAGTTCGTATTTAAACGATCATTAAATCTTTAGACTTTAACTAACGGTTACTCTTTACTTTTTATAGAAAATGTTAATGACCTACATGAGCAATCAAATTTAACATTTAAGACATCAATCTCGTTTAATGTTTGTTTACGCCATGAAAGATTTTCGCTTAAAATTCAAATACACTGTCCACGACTATGACTTAAAGTTTGAAATGATCATTATTGGTCTTCTTCTAGAGTTAAGAATATATAAAGCTGTTCTGCATTTCAAAATAAACCTCCCTGTTAACATTCGCACTGTTGGAATGATACACACGCTAAAGGGGTTAATAATGCAAAGTGATTTATTTAGAAGCATAATGTCAGAAGTGAGAAAGAAAAAAATTTAATTTGATTCCTGTAATGAGATGTACGATCCAAAGATAGATAAAGGACGATGTCTTTTGCGATCGCACAAGATCTAAAAACAGTGATTATTTCAGTAAAAAATTGATGATAAAGAAATTAGAGCATAGAGACTAAATATACTCCATTTAAATGCATTGAACTTGGCAAGGAGGACAAAACTACTACACAAGCTTTGGTATGATCAACTTTATACTAATAATTGCATATATAAATAGAGAGCAGACTTAATTAATCTTCCATCTATTGTACTTCAGCATGTCTGTGACGAACTCATGTAAAAGCCTTTAACTGAAAGTAAATAATGTGTGTATCGATTTGAACCGCAAAGATCAAAATCCAAAAGCAAGATGGCCAGAATGGTCGGCATTATAAAACAAAAAGTTTCATTGAGCCACGTGGTCTCCATCTTTCGGCCATCGAGTGTCTTGAAGACCAACGAGATTAAGCTTTTTTCGATATACGGAGTGCAGATATCTATAAACGAAGTCTTCAAATAAGCCACCGAGGTGTTTCTTAAAAAAGACCGTATTCCTAAGAGTATTGTACTTCTTTGCTCCAAACTTTCAGCTTTTCGAGACATCAGTGCTGTTTTACGGTTATGATGTCTCAATCACCATTTCGTTTGATTAAGGGTGGTAAACTTTGGTTCGTATTCGGATTGCTCAATAATAAGCTTATTAAATTTTGTTACCAACGGAGCTCTTCGATATTTTTGTACATGTATTGATGTCCAGTAACAAAAAAAAAATTATCACCGACCAAACCTATCTACGATTGTTATTTTGTGCGGGGAATCATTAGAAGGTTTTAATGGGTTATCAGCACCTGTTGGAATCTTTCCGAAGGCGAAACAAATATTCCTCATTTATATGGCAAGGTCTTGTCAATAGTTCATTCATCATTGTTCATTCTGTTCATTGTTCATTTAAAATTAATATTCGATTTAATGACTTAAATTTTTAAATTTGCTCTTTTTACTTTCTTTTCAAGTATTGATCAGCCAGTAATTTCCCTTTTAAGGCTAACTTTAATCAAAACTATTCATTTACCCAATTCTTTCAACCCACGCACACAAGTATGGTATATCACTTGAGCATTACATACCTCCATGCCACTTTAAACAATGGCTAGACAGGTGGATCGCCCCGTGAATTCTGCACACCAATAGGGGGCCAAAACTTGTGTTCATTAATATCACCGATCGTATAATTGAGTGAAATATTCTAGTTTTGCTTTCTGCCCCTATTAAGATTTAAACTCGATATCTGTCGCTCTAAATGCGAATGCCAAAGCTCTAAGCACTGCGTCTCTTGCTCGGAATTTTCTCAACTGATTTGAAATGTACGGTCGTATTTGATTTTAGAAGTTTTGCAATAAACTTTATGTTGGAGTCTCACATCTTTAATCAACTGGAGTAGTGATTTCACAAGATCCTTTTTTCAAAATGTGTTGTATTTTTTCTATGAAAACATGATCAGCAGCTAATTTTTTACCAGTGCATCAGGGACTTAGATCAATTCAAGCTTTCACCTTTTGATTCGATTTTTATGATGTGGCTGTTCGTTTACGACCACTTCCTTAGCGCCGGGCAAAACTGCCAGAATCGATGGTACCGAGAAATAATTCGCGACACATGAGATTTATGCCAATTTATAGCTCTCAAAAGGGCCAGGAAAAATGTAAGCTCTTCTTAAAAAAAATATGAAAAAGTTTAATTCAGCAAATTAAAGTTTACAATTTTCTTCACGAAATCCACACTAGATCCATTAAACGATTAAAGAAATTCTTTAGATTTTGTGACGATCTTGTGGCTCCAATATTAAAAAAAAAATTGTTTACACATGAGTTAAGAAACTTGAGTGCCCCACTGATCAATAAGTGAAATGAAAATGGCAACCAAACTATCAAAAACAAACTTATGTCATTCTTTCATCACAAAATAAAGTTAAAAAAACAAAAAATATTTTAACATTTCAAATTTGTTCTTTAATTGAAATATGTGACAATGATTCAAATGACTCTCATACCGCCCAATATTTTTTCTATTAGTTTTTCCCTATAGTGTTGAAACTATATAATTAATGGGCCTGTGTGAGCAGCGATGACGAAAATTATGATTAGAAAATATTAGTTTTTAAAAATAAAATTATTAAAAGTTATGATTTTTTGCTTTCATCTTTTGATTTATGATTTTTATGTTTGTTGGTTCGTTGTTGCGCGATCGTTGTGAAAATTTTATTATGCTTTTGGATTTTCCAATGATAAAATTAAATTTTTTCTAATAACGTTAATTTTATCTATATATTATGATACTTTATATTATAGTGACAGATATATTTTTATAGTACTATGAGACTACATTATATACTATAAAATGAAAATAGAGGGAATATTTAATTCATGGTCATTTAAAAATATACAAGTATATTTTGTATATCCAATTTTAAATTGTGAAAAGTATGGTCATTCATTATCTGAATACAAAATATAATTTAAATTTTTGATAAAAGCACTTTTCCAAAATTGTTGCTTACGACAATAAAACGTAAATTAAAAATTGAATAATGTATGAAGTAAGATCCGTTCAAAAACTGTTTTCGTATCATGGAAAATTAATAATGAAAATGTTACGCACAAACATTGAACTAAAATTTTTTTAATTTGAAAAGTTTTACAGTCAAAAATAATATTTTTCTGTGCTTTGAAATTTTCTTTGTTCAAATATGGGTTTTTATATGAACGGGAGGAATGTATGTACATGTATTATCGTTTTTAATCTGGGTACATAATAGTTCTATTTTGATGTTCTTTGAAATGTCAAAAAGTTTTTGAATTTTGAATTTTCATTTATTACCAATAAATAGGTTGAGATTTTTAGTAGCTTTACCGAATTTGTATAAACTATGATGGAAATGACGTCTTTACTGGATAATAGTTTAGAGATGGAGGTTACTTTCAATCACATTGGAGGAAAGGTAAAATAAAAAATTGTCCACACTTGAATTCGATCAATGAAGAAAATGAACACAGACTTCCTGCAAACAAGTAAGAAGAGCCTAACATTAAAATAATTTATTTTAACCCAATTATGGATATAAAATATTTCAGAAGTGTTGAACTGTATGTATATAACTGAAGGCTCCGTCTTCCATGATTAATAGTCGTTTTACTCTAAACAGCCCAATGCAGCATCACCCTTTTACAGCAGCGCAGCACCATGAAATGTCCAATTCAAGGAAGGTCAAAAATCATAAGCTTTCATTTGAGTTAACATTGCTATAGCCAGTACCGCATCAACAGTCTGGTTTCATCGGTTTTGTAAACATTCGCATTTCGTTTTCTTATAAACAACGGAAAAGTCAAAAAAGACAAGTAGTTCTTGTTACCACCTGAAACTTCTGCTCCTGAAAAATGGTTGTAGATTCTATTTTCATGATCTGTTTAGGTTTGGCTTGCAAGATGTAAAACTTCCAGCCTAGAATGAAGTTCTTAGAAGAAGTTCCAAGTCATAGTTTTCCATGGATTTGCCATAGAGCCATTAAACGCGGTAAGTATGTTCTAAGTGTCTTCACGATTCAGGTTTCAATCCTATAGAACGCACACATTCTTAAACGTAAACGGGATTTCAATTAAACTTGGGCGGTATTCCTTTTAAGTTTATATTTTTAACAAGTATTTTTAAGGATACTGCTGCCATATCAATCTAAAGTTCAGTTAGTTGCCTTTTACGAACAGCAAAAGACACTATGGTAATATTTTTAAGATAATTCAGAGCAAAAACTACTGACCATTTTTTACTTAATCGATCTTGATAGCTGCTAAAAATCGACAATACTACTTTTCTTCAAATAACCCAAAGTCGTCTGAAACATCACCTGCGAATCTCAAACTGTTGGCAAACGCTATAAATTTGAATCTTTTATAAGGTTTTGGACTGGATTAAATAATAAAAAGATAGAAGTATAGGAAGAAAGGAAGTTAGGAAAGAAGGAAGATATGAAGATGGGAACTAATAATGATAGTAAAAAAAGCATGGGCAGATAGGAAGATAGGAAGATAGGAAGATATGAAGCTAGGAAGATAGGAAGATAGGAAGATAGGAAGATAGGAAGATAGGAAGATAGGAAGATAGGAAGATAGAAAGATAGGAAGATAGGAAGATAGGAAGATAGGAAGATAGGAAGACAGGAAGATAGGAAGATAGAAAGATAGAAAGATAGGAAGATAGGAAGATAGGAAGATAGGAAGATAGGAAGATAGGAAGATAGGAAGATAGGAAGATAGGAAAATAGGAAGATAGGAAGATAGGAAGATAGGAAGACAGGAAGATAGGAAGATAGGAAGATAGGAAGATAGGAAGATAGGAAGATAGGAAGATAGGAAGATAGGAAGATAGGAAGATAGGAAGATAGGAAGATAGGAAGATAGGAAGATAGGAAGATAGGAAGATAGGAAGATAGGAAGATAGGAAGATAGGAAGATAGGAAGATAGGAAGATAGGAAGATAGGAAGATAGGAAGATAGGAAGATAGGAAGATAGGAAGGAAGGAAGATAGGAAGATAGGAAGATAGGAAGATAGGAAGATAGGAAGATAGGAAGATAGGAAGATAGGAAGATAGGAAGATAGGAAGATAGGAAGATAGAAAGATAAAAAGATAAAAAGATAAAAAGATAGGAAGATAGGAAGATATAAAGAAGAAGATAGGAAGATAGGAAGATAGGAAGATAGGAAGATAGGAAAAAAGGAAGATAGGAAGATAGTAAAATTGGAAGATTGGAAGATTGGAAGATTGGAAGATAAGAAGATTGGAAGATAAGAAGTTTGGAAGATAAGAAGATAAGAAGATTGGGAGATAAGAAGATTGGAAGATAAGAAGATAGGAATATTGGAAGATTGAAATATTGGAATATTGCAATATTGGAATATTGGAAGATTGATAGATTGAAAGATTAGAAGATTATAAGACTAGAAGATTAGAAGTTTAGAAGATTAGAAGATTAGAAGATTAGAAGATTCGTAGATTGGTAGATTGGTAGATTGGTAGATTGGTAGATTGGTAGATAGGTAGATTGGTAGATTGGTAGATTGGAAGATTGGAAAATTGCAAAATTGCAAAATTGGAAAATTGGAAAATTGGAAGTTTGTATGATTGGAAGTTTGTATGATTGGAAGATTTGAAGATTGAAAAATTGGATGATTAGAAAACTGGAAGATTGGAGGATTAGAAAATTGAAAGATTGATAGATTGAAAGATTAAAAGATTGAAAGATTGAAAAATTGAAAGATTGAAAGATTGAAAGATTGAAAGATTGAAAGATTGAAAGATTGAAAGATTGAAAGATTGAAAGATTGAAAGATTGAAAGATTGAAAGATTGAAAGATTGAAAGATTGAAAGATTGAAAGATTGAAAGATTGAAAGATTGAAAGATTGAAAGATTGAAAGATTGAAAGATTGAAAGATTGAAAGATTGAAAGATTGAAAGATTGAAAGATTGAAAGATTGAAAGATTGAAAGATTGAAAGATTGAAAGAGAAAGATTGAAAGATTGAAAGATTGAAAGATTGAAAGATTGAAAGATTGAAAGATTGAAAGATTGAAAGATTGAAAGATTGAAAGATTGAAAGATTGAAAGATTGAAAGATTGAAAGATTGAAAGATTGAAAGATTGAAAGATTGAAAGATTGAAAGATTGAAAGATTGAAAGATTGAAAGATTGAAAGATTGAAAGATTGAAAGATTGAAAGATTGAAAGATTGAAAGATTGAAAGATTGAAAGATTGAAAGATTGAAAGATTGAAAGATTGAAAGATTGAAAGATTGAAAGATTGAAAGATTGAAAGATTGAAAGATTGAAAGATTGAAAGATTGAAAGATTGAAAGATTGAAAGATTGAAAGATTGAAAGATTGAAAGATTGAAAGATTGAAAGATTGAAAGATTGAAAGATTGAAAGATTGAAAGATTGAAAGATTGAAAGATTGAAAGATTGAAAGATTGAAAGATTGAAAGATTGAAAGATTGAATGATTGAATGATTGAATGATTGAAAGATTGAAAGATTGAAAGATTAAAAGATTGAAAGATTGAATGATTGAAAATTAAAAGATTGAAAGATTGAAAGATTGAATGATTGAAAGATTGAAAGATTGAAAGATTGAAAGATTGAACGATTGAAAGATTGAAAGATTGAAAGATTGAAAGATTGAAAGATTGGAAGATTGAAAGATTGAATGATTGAAAGATTAAAAGATTGAAAGATTGAAAGATTGAATGATTGAATGATTGAATGATTGAATGATTGAATGATTGAATGATTGAATGATTGAAAGATTGAAAGATTGAAAGATTAAAAGATTAAAAGATTGAAAGATTGAATGATTGAAAATTAAAAGATTGAAAGACTGAAAGATAGAAAGATTGAAAGATTGAAAGATTGAAAGATTGAAAGATTGAAAGATTGAACGATTGAAAGATTGAAAGATTGAAAGATTGAAAGATTGAAAGATTGAAAGATTGAAAGATTGAAAGATTGAAAGATTGAAAGATTGAAAGATTGAAAGATTGAAAGATTGAAAGATTGAAAGATTGAGAGATTGAAAGAATGAAAGATTGAAAGCTTGAAAGATTGAAGGATTGAAAGATCTAAAGATTAGAAGATTGTAAGAAAGGAAGATAAAAAAATAGGAAAATTGGATCCTGTTTTAGAAATAAATTTTGAAAAAATCAATCTATGTGAATCGTAACATAGAAACATTGGAACCTTAAAACATGGGAAGATAGCATGGTAGGAAGAGTGAAAAATACTAAGAGTAGGGTAAAGACAGAAAAATAAGAACACAGAAAGATTGGAGGACAGGAAGTTAAGAAAAAACGGAAATAGGAAAAAGTTAGAAATAAAGGGATAACGAAAAAAGGAATATAGGAGGAAATCAATCATGAGGAGTTTGAAAGATAGAAAGATAGAAATATAGCAAGAAAGGAAAATAGGAAGTTGAGAAGATAGGTATATAGGAAGTAAGTAAAATTAAAAAAAAAACAGGATGGGGAAAAAACAGATATTATGACGAAAAACAGAAAGAAAAATTGCAGAATTGGAGGTTAAGAAGATAAGAAATTATAGAGAAATAGAAAGAAAGGTTGCAAGAAATTTAGAGAAAGATTAAGTAACGAAGCACGAAAGCAAGAGTGGAATATTCGTTTCACTAATTTAATTGTTGCATTAGGTATTTTATTTCATTCCATCTCTCAATTTTCAGGTTTTCGTAACTTCCTTATTCAAAAACATGCTATAACAAGAAAAAAATGAAATTTTACACATCAACGGAAGTTTTTAGAGTATATTTCAGACCTTAATTTCCTAAGAGAATACGTGTTGACTTTGAAAAAACAAACGTTAACATTTATTGATTAACACTTTCAGATTAAATTTGAATCATAAATTTATATTATTTTCAATATCATTTTCTTCCTTATATAACATGACACTTGTTGTGTCTTGCGTTTAGTTGTTTTGACCCATTAAAACTAAAACTTGGCTAATTTTGTAAGTTTTTTTCCCACATAAGAGTACATCTTTCTATTTTCTTATCCGTAGTATACGTTTTTTAAATATTTACATAAAAAGCACAAATTTAAACCAAAACAATCAAATTTGTAATTTATAATTTGCACATAATTTTTTATCGGTGTAACCTCTAATTTTTTGTGCATAAGACAAGATAAAAAGATATTTGTTTTTTACTTGTAATTTAATTAATGCAAAACTTAATCAAATTACTTGGAATTTTATAATGTTTTATAACACTCGAGACAAAGTTTTTCTTTTTTTTCGAAAAGTTAAGATGCTGACAAAATATAATCTAACAACGATTGAAAAAGGGCAATGGATTTTCTTAATTTATTTATGAGATTTTACAAGTAGTTAAAGGGTAATGATCTTTTTGGTTTGTTTATGGAATTAACAATAAATTTACCATTTTTCCTAGCATAACCGTTCCATGACGCATCAAATATTCGAAACACACTGTACCAAAACAGTAGATACACGATAAAACAAAATTTATTATCTTTTTCCATTTCCGTACGGATTTATTTATATTTTAGTTTTTCATACCAATAGATACATTTTCCTGTTTTCATTTTTTGGGGGTAATATATATACGTGTGTGTGTCTCTCTTTTGCGTTGAATTTCCATTATTTTATAAGCTCAAATGTCACCACCATAGTATTCCATAGCGGAATGAAAATAAAAAAACGGTTGAGAATTGGAAAATTGCATTGATAATGCTTAGTGAATTTTCAATATGTTTCAAAAAAATGTTATCTTGATTAAAGCACCGTACGACTCCAATGTTGGAAAAATATTGGGACACAGTTGGGTGGAATTTTTTTGTGACCGACATAAACTACAGATGCATAAATGAATTTAATTTAAGAAACTTTGGAATTAGTAAGGAGTATATAGAGATAAGGAATGATTGGTACATATTGGAAAATTGAACTTTTACTAATTTTCATCTAAATTATATTCTACTGCAATCAGAAATCAGAAACATTATTAAATTTATTATCATCCTCATTTTATTTTATATATACAAAAACGTATATACGATTTTTGATCATTGTGTTGGGACTGCGAGGCACTGCTTATGTAGGTCATCAACAAAATTGGACAAAAAAATATTTAAACATTAGCATAATGGCTACAATTTGCACATTTGTTACCAACATTTTTTTTCATAGAACAGAAAAAGGGTGTCTCCTTGGAAAAATATTTGTTTGTGTATTTGTGGTGTTTGTCACGATGCTTGGCTATTAGTGGTGCCACAAGTATACCTTGAATACTAGAAAAAAATGTATGGTTTTAAGGCCATCTGACTTGATACACAAAATACCGTAGTATCATTTGTCTCTATTGGCTCTCTGTTGTTAAAGTCCAAATATTGTATTTCGATATTTGTATACCCACGAGGTGTTTTGTGCTAATGTTACAACACTTTTTATTCATGGAGGTTTCTTCCATAACGCGTGCTTGCAAAAAACAAAAAAAAAAACTGAAAACGATTTAGCGATTGAAAAGTCGGGTATAGGGGATTAAGAAGTTAGACTATCCAATTATTTTATTAAATTTGTTAGTAGGATTTCAAAATTGTAACAAACAACTATGGATGCATTGGAAGTGGCTTGATAAGATAAAAATTAAGTTTTATTAAAATCTAACACAAATTCCTCATCCAAGCCGAAGCTAGGCATTATCTCTGAATCCGAATAATTCAACACCAAAACATAAAGACATTAAATATTTGTGACCCTGAGATGATCAAAAGGATTTTATTTCCAATCAAGTGCTAAATGATTGATATTTTAACTGAAGTAATAGTAAGTGAATGTCAGTATAGCCAATACCCACTACGTTGAAGTTAATAAGAAAACTAAGATAGTAAAAAAAATGCAGGAGGCTTATATTTCGACAATGTAGGAGAGGTTTAGCTACTTGCTGTACGATGGAATCTAATTATTCGATTTAATGTCAAAGATAGTAGAATGAATTCATCAAAGTAGGAAAAAATTTCCGAAACAAAAGTGAGCAGACATCGCAAGTGAGGAGTTGATTCTTCTAAGTGACACCTTTTGCATCGTGTATATCAATGATCCTTATGTTAAATAAACAAAATAATAATTACATTATGACTCATTTAAAAAAACGTCAGGACCAGGTGGCTTTTGAAATTAAAACCGCGTAAAGAATACAACACAAGAATAAAACATAATATTATGCAATTCAGTTGCATTGTTCGAGGTGTTACCTTGACCAATCACTGCGGAAATACCATTACGTGAATCAATCCAATGAATTTGTGTTGCCAAATTATCTCAATCAGGCCGGGATGTATCGATCTCGATGAAAAATAATACAAATTTTCTTCGTTGGGAGAGAAGAAACTAACCTCAACACCACATTCCTGGTAACAGCCAATATGAGTCAGATAGTCAATGGTACGTAAATCACATACATCATTACCTATACATATTTTTAAACATTATGTTAGCATAGTTCCAAATTACCGCAAGTGTCCGATTCAAACCAATTTCAACCACACGGGAGCATTTGATAATAATTAACATTAAAATATTTGAATACAAGCCAAAAAATTGCAATCTTAACAAATTTCTGTTAATTTTGACAACCAAATATAAATTTAACATACCTAATAATCATAAATCTAATTCTATTATCTAACTAAAATACAAAAGTCGTTAAATAAATAAAAATCATCTATTTTTGTTACACAACATCATCTAAGAATTTTCTGAAATTTCCGATTTTTATTTTTTTTTATGATTTTATCTTCAAAACATATGTGCGCGTTCTTTGTAAATACGAGTAGCTGTATACACTTTGAAAATATATGCTATACAGTATACACGACAAGTTCGTTAAACTTGAATTTATTTTCTTAAATATGATTACACAAGATAATTAATCCATCGATGATATATTTGTTTGTAAACACACATATATACACACGCATATAAAATATTTATTAGAATATGATCTACTTATGAAATTAATTTCATTTCAATCATCAGATCTTATTACGATAATAAGACGTTTGTAATTTTATATACATACACTCAAGATACGATTCATCATTATCATCTTAAATAGCAATGATACTTCGATGCACACGCAAACACACACACAAACACAAAATAACAGATATGTAAAATTACTCTTAATATAATTAAATTTTAAATTAAATTATTTACGTTTAGATGAAACATTTATTGGATCCTAAATATTTCCGGAATTCTCTATATATATATATATATATATATATATATATATATATATATATATATATATATATATATATATATATATATATATATATATATATATATATATATATATATATGTACTACTAAACTGTTGGTACAGTAAAGGAAATAGAGTATCTTTGAGTTAGAGTATCCGAAGTTTCTATCACCACTGTCAGTTTTCTTTACGTAGTAGTGATCTACTATACGTCAAAAATTAAGTATTATAATTTAGGTTCACTAACTGTAGTCACGGACTGTACCTTTAAGTATTAAATTTCTTTAACTATGTAGTTAATAAACATATAATTAAATTCAAATCAATCAAACATTTAATTTTACTAGAAGACAGCTGCTACCAGGTGCAACACTTACAGGTGTTCGTTGAAAACAATGAAACTCTAAACGGGGACTCAAGGATATTATTGGAGATATATTAATCAAAATTTTAAGATGTGTATATCTTCGTCGAAGTCTACTTTAGACATGTTTTTAAAACTTATAATATTGGTGGCTAAGAATCATCTATAGTCTATGTGATCAGTTCGCCACATCAATTGTTATAACAGTTTGGTTTTCACAAAAATAACATCAGATGAATACTATACGATTTTTATATGTTCTCTTTGACCAATTGAATCATCCATAAAGAGACAAGTTACGCCCAAAGTAGCCTAAAATTGGTTTATATTTGAGCAAATCATCAAAATATGAAAATCTTTTAAAGGTTCTTTCACGAGCTCGGATTTAAATCCGATAAATTTCAAACCGAAGTCGAAAGATTAATATGAGAATGCTCGTCAGCTGCACCAACTTGGAGGGTTGTAGAGACATAAAATACCTTCCGCAAACCTATAAAACCATAAGAAATGCACACAACAAAATAACTCATTATTCAATGGGGAAGTTCAGTCAATCGAGCAGCTGAATCTAGTGAAAGAACTTCATAAATGTGGGTTTCTAGGGGAGGCTACAGCAAATTGAGCAATCATCAAACAGGAATTCTTCAACGTCATCAGAAACCGAATCAGGTTCCACCTGAGGCTAACTTGCTAAAACGCTTACCAAAAATTCTGGATAAAAACTAGTGCAACCGAAATAAAAACCATCACCGTCAGTAAATTTTGCGATCCCAGAAATTCAGTAACTGATAAAAAGACTACTGAAAAAAAAATTAAGTAATAGCCCTAATCAATGACGCCTGAAAAATCAATACCCTAGAATAATACGGGAAAAAGCACCAATACTAATAAATCCAAATACTAACTGGGATCTCTTTCGAAAGTAATAAAGGTAGTAATTAATATGCAGGTTCCAATAAGAAATTTTTTGTAGCTGGGAAATGATATACAACATCATCCTTGAAAAATTAAGTATTACACTATGCAGCAATGACGCACCTCTAGTATAGAAAATATGGAGAAATTTATAATATTACCTATGTGATGGATGTTAGAGAGTAAAGTAAAATATGTGCAAGTAAAATCTGGCAAATCCATTAAATACTGGGGAATAAAACATTTCTTAAAAATCACTTTTTAAAGAATTAGAAAAAAATTAATCAACAAAGGTGCTTAGATATAGTCTTACTGATCAAAAAAGTGCTGATGCGTCAGTTTGGCAGGTAATAAAAGGATTTTAAACACCCAAACCTCAAGTGCTTCCACTTTAAAATTATAATGAATTGTAGGTAAGAATTCTAAACGAGAAGGCCGCATCTGTTTGAGGATCATTTCGAGTAAAGTTTTTAACTCTACCAAGGCAATCTTTAGTTTTTATACCTATATAAAGCTTATTGATAGGGAATTCCATCATACAAATTTATTACAAAAAATTGTATACACAATTTGGTTTTGACAGTTAATAAAATTGCGGATCACCTAGTTTAGCCATGTTGTGTCAATATGGAAGTGATTTTTATTGAAATGTTATAGAACCAAATTATTTTTGTATTTATAGAATGTAAGGTAAATCACTACACTGGATTTTGTTCTGAACTTATACTGTGAACGGCAAAAATTATGCTAACTGGTGCTCCTGCTGATTAAACATCCAACTTGAAACTGGATTTAATAAAATTTTTATAAAAATTCCAGTAAAGTGCAATGTGCTGAGAGTGATTACAGATAAATCCAAAAATAAAGAAAATAGGTTATTCCTATACTATTGAAAAAAACCTGTGCGGTATGTTAGGTTCCTTCATCTTAGTACTGATCCTAAAAATATACTCCGTGACATCATACAAGTTTTAAGAGCTGAATATCACTGAATCTGAAACTGCAAGCTGTTCACTTGTTCAAAAAAGCCGTAACTTAAATAACCTGCAATTCGTTTTATTTAAAGTTGCTGTATTTGAGGGCAAATTCGATTACGCGATTAACCAACCTAATAAAGGTTTTTATTTTGTAATTGGCTCCCTAGAAATATATTGTGTTCGCTGATTTCTGTTTAGATTCATTTAAGAAAGAGAATATAGGTGGCAGTCCAAGTAATTTAAATACAAATTTGCTAAAGTTTCAATAAAAAAATTAGTAATGGTCCTGATTTTCCTTCGAACCAGATTGAAGCCAATTAAGGGAATCCATAAAAACGAATGGGTTATATCAACTCGAGAGAAATTTTGCAAAGGATCTATCACTCAAACAGATTTATCACAAGTTTATGGAAGAAAAACTTAATCGGAAAGATATGGAGCCGTCCAGAATCTTTCAAGGTAGTTTTCTAGCCATACAATTCACATTACAACTGTAGCATGAACTATATAGGTACTGCTTTAAGTACAGATCAAATGGCAGCTAGAATCTCCTCGTCAGACTTTTACGTGGTGCAAACGCCACTAAATGCCAAATTCATTAAGTATACAAGGAAGGAATATTAAAAAAGGGTCAGATAACTATTTCCTGCTGAATTGGCACCACCACACAAGAATCGATAACCGAGTCGCACGGTATTGCTGATGCATGCGAGATGTCGTAACTTTTATTGTAAATTTTCGAAGCATTGACGGTATACGCCACGTAACAACAAAATTACTGACGTATAAAACACGCGTCAGACATATTAAAAGGAAATTGTCTATCATACGCCTCAAATTTAGCACAGCATGATTGTACTGGCCAAACTGATGAAGCACATTCAGTGTATACACACATTCAGTGACATTAAAACGCTATACTGGAATTAAAGAGATCCAAACCTTTCTAAAATATTTGTGGCCAATAGAATATCTACAATAAGAAATATCATAAGAACCATTGCATGGCATCGTGTGAAATTATATCAAAAACCTGTGGACGTATCTGCAGATGGCACAAGTTGCTTTTGATCTCGTTTATAACAATTTATGGTGGAATGATTCATATTTTCTCCGTAACAAGTTAGAAGCAAATAGCTAAGCACTTATGCCAGACACATTTTTAATGAAGAACAACAGGTTAAAAAAAAAATAAAATAATTGACTTTAAGCGATCTACCACCAAATGCTAATAATCAAAATCGCGGCAGAACCATTAAATCAATAATTTCAGGATGCGGAAACTGCAATTCTCAAAATCATCCCAGGAACAAACCTATGCATGGTGATAATCATTTAACCATAACATGTGTAAGGAACACATACTAGATTCTAGATTGTGCATCTCTTTGATGCCACGCTGAAATTCGCCACGCCAAAATATGGGGAAGGTTATGTGCCTACTGCTTGCAACAAGATTGCCCCATTTATGAAAATAGCTTTGAAACTGCAGAGGCTAGTGCAACAAGCTCAAAGAAAAGAGTAAGCAGAAATATAACCCACCGAGCACAAGCCTTCGAAAAAAAAGCTTGGCTTGAACCATCCACGAAGGCAATTAGGTGGACATCAACCCAGGATAGATGGAAACCATTGTTAAAGCTCTCTTTTATACACACATTTTAAGGAGAGAAGAAATCTTTCCAAAATATGTTTGGGTTACATCTGCTTGTACGAAGGAAGAAATGCTAAACGCTGTGGTGTTTATGAAGACCAAGAAGGCACTAGGTTTTGACGACAGAAATCCATGGGGAACCACTGAAGGTGGTGGTTAGTAGTCATCAGCTTCTAATGCATACAATCTGTAATTTGCAGCAAGATTGTTTCTCTCATGTTGGAAAGTGGCTTGGCCTGTGCTGATCAACAAATAAAATTATGGTGATCCAGATTCTTTGTCGACATAAAGACCTCTTTGCATGCTCGATACGATGGGAAGACTTTTAGAAAAAATGTTGAAACCAAGGTTGGGGCTAGCCTTTTGGATTGCTAGGGATTGGTTCTTAAGATAACATGGCTTGTGAAAACAAACACGGTTGTGAAAGTAGAAACAACTTACTATTCGGCAAGCACCAAAAAATCTCTGGTAGCGTTTGACGTCAAAAACCGCTTGCGATGATATGCTTTAGGAGCTTTAGCGTTCTTTCGAGGTACCAAACTACTTTTACAGGATGCTGCAAAACTATTTAAAAGACCGGAGATTGGATTTGAAATGTCAAACAAGATAAAGATTAAAGAGATCACTGCTGGAGCGATGTAAGGTTTAGTTCTTGGACCTGATTTCTAGATAACATTAATGGCCAGATTGATAAGTGAGATTTTGTCCTCCCAGCACTGGATAGTGCTGGCTATTTTGGAACATATATTATCAAAATAAGTTAAATGTGGCTCCTCAATACTAATACTGTGGATTACAACGGGACACTGCCTGCTATACCTGTTTTCGATGTAATAGATATAAAGAGAAAAAGAAACGGCTTACTTCTGCAGTGGGTCAGATTATACCTGACAACGTTTTTGCAATATTGCATTGAACTGAATAAGCGTGGTGAGTGGTTGCTTGCCATGTTGAAAATATATTGCAGTGGGAGAGGGAAGATGGGTGTGTAGGGGATCATATTGGCCTGCTTGTAGGATGAACCAGACTGAAGTAATATGAAAGCGGTTCTAGTCTAGATTCTCCTTGAGGCTGTATGTGATTTTTAATGAGTATAAGAATTTCTACACTTTTAAATAGAGTATTCGGGTATACTATATACTCTTCGCTTTTTTTGATCTTTTTT
Organism: Tipula confusa; assembly: GCA_963556175.1. Taxonomy (NCBI): domain Eukaryota; kingdom Metazoa; phylum Arthropoda; class Insecta; order Diptera; family Tipulidae; genus Tipula; species Tipula confusa. Next base: position 153,813,376 of record OY744477.1, read on the forward strand.
TTAACTTCATAAAAAAAAAGATTAAAAGCAAGATGGCACATGATAACTGAACAATATTGGTTAAACATTTCTGCAAATGATGGTTCTCTAAATATATTCATCTACGACAGTGGCGATTTGAACAGAAATTACCCTGTCAAATCTAGTGGTAAAAGACTTGTTCTACTAAAAGATGAAGCACTTGCAATATTTTCAGTTTGCTGCATCTGCAACTTAGATGAAGTGCCATGCAAATATGGCCTTTTAACCAGTTACAGGGTAATTTTGAGGAATTAGGCGTACTTAAAATAGTGCAAGCAAATGGACTTTAATTATTCAGTACAACTTTTCTCCTTACTAAAAAAAATTGAAAATTTTACAATAACCCGGGCAGAGTTGCAGGTCAGGTAGTTTGTATGAAGCAGCCAAGTTTAAACGACATTGCTGTTCTCTATAGCAAGTTACATGATAATATAATAATTAGAAACCAAATAATCTAAAAAATATTGCGTATTTAGAACACTAAACACATGATCATTAAACCCGATACAAGATTTAACCCATATCATAGATACCAAACCACTTGTTAAACAAGTATCATCTTGCTGATCATATAATACTCTTCTCCCAATTTGTATTTACTAAACACAAAAAGTGTTGTAAACCTAAACCAGTTACATTATGTAAAGAAAGGAATCTGAATAGAATCAATTTAAAATGTTTTGAGTAATTTCGGCAAACAAAAAATTTACTTGATTAAGATTTTATCCATCATATATGTCCATATCATATATTATTCCATACAGAGAAAATTGACCCTAAACAATAACACGTACAAATTTAATCAAAAATCTATGCCCAGATTCATTTCAAAATTATTAGCAATTATGTTGATAATTTATGATAGTTACTCTTCACCTACCACATACGGATATTATTTATTTTGCTTACCATACACTCATTTTCACTCATTTCATATCAAAATTGATTACATGTAACTTTATATTATAGCTCGACAGTATATCTATCTGACACAAATTAAATTTTGTTATAGTTATAAAAAATTTAATTTTAAACTTAATTAACACAAAAGAATAATTAGATTCTAAATCCAAATCTATAGAAATATTTTATGTGGGGGCGAAAAGTGGGGTAAATTTAGTTTTAATTTTTTTCGATGAATTTTAGATTTTTGCCAAGAAAAAAAAACGATTAAAACTTCATTAAGCCCCCCACCAATCACTTACCTTTTCTCATTAAGGTTTGATTTAAATTTATAACTTCGTGACAATCTAATTATAAAAATTAAATATAATTAAGTTTTTTGTCGGTTAACAACCGTGGATTAACAATTTGACTCGTACTCCCCGAACATGTGTTCGACTATACGTATTTTATATTACAGATTTAAATTAAACAAAAATGTCCATAACACAAAGGGTGATAAAATATGCGTATGGAAAATATGCGAGTGCAAACATTTTTTTTTTATAATTTATGTATTTCAAAACTGTATAGTAACATCGTGTAACTAAAAAAGTGTTTGTATATAACCCATATCAACCGCCAAATTTTGGAAATGTAATTTTAATAATATAAAACGACATCGAGTTTACGTTTAGCTATACAAAATAATTTTGCAAGCTGGAAAATCAAGGTAAACCTAATATTCAAACTTTTCAGTTAGTGATTTATGAATAAATAAACAGATTGTATGGCGATATGGACAAAATGTTTTAAATAATTTGTGTATTTGCTATATGCAAAGTGTATCATGTCAGCGCAAGTAAAATTAATTTCGTGTATATACCGTCCCCACCGCAATCGTTTAAATATTCATATCAAATGTATAGCATTTTAATGCTTAGTAATGTTGGATTTATTACATTTTTGAACAATTAATTCTAAAATTAAGTTAAAATCAAAGCTAAGTAACATAACCTAATTTAAAAAGGAATGGGGCATTGAAAAACAAATCACAGTCCAAAGATTTGAACTTCTATAGCTAGGTTCGATTGTGTTGATTAGTTTGTCCATATATTCTTTAAATAAAAGGAAGATATGCATTCATACCAAAATCTAAAAAATTACTGAAATCACATGCCTGATTTGGTTTATAGCAGATTCCTTCCAAATAAAAAAAAGCATATTTTCATAGCATATTTTTGCGGCACAAATGGTAAATATACAATAAAAATCGTACATAATCAACAGATTTAAGTTCTGTTTTTAAAGTATATTATTCAATTATCATTTGAAGGGGACTATAATATAGGATGGCAGTATTTTTTTTCAAATCAATACAGTCGACTTCTTCACATTCAAAGCTATACGAACCAATCAAATATAACACATCCAAGTAAAATTAACTTTCAGAACAACGAATGTTTTATGAGAGTTGATTAGTTGATTAAGGCTCAAGTCCAGGCGCAGACATATAAGTGTCTGGAAGGCAACTTTGTAATTTGGCTATTGTTATTTATAAAACAAACAGATCGCCTAGGACAAAAAAAGCAGAGTTGGAATTAGAAGATTTGCTAGTTTTTCTGTTCAAACACAAAGATGTGATCAAACCAATCAGAGGATTATTTATATCAGTAACAGGCATTTTATTTGCATAAATGGGGAAAACTGCGCACAAGAGTATCGATCCAAAGCAAGGTGCTAGCACTGTCATTAAAAGAATCATAGATCTCTACATGGATCAAAAGAAGGAATAAGGACAGTTAACAGTAGCCAACACGAAGGTTTCAGGGTTCATACAGCTGAGTTATTGTCAAAATCCGACAAATAATATAAAGTTCCAAACTCATACATTTAAAATTATTTAAGTAAAATTAGTAAAAAATAAGAGATAGCACGGCTCCTGGCAATTATAGAATCTTGAATGCAAGGTTTAAAACTCAAATGAGAAAACGCAAATGTTCTATTGAAAAAACTTGGAGAAACTGGAGTAGAAGGATCCAGAGGTACAATAATAAGCTAACCATAAAATCTGCTAGCTTAAGAGCTTTTACAGTAGAAGAGTTTAAACAAATTACAGCTTCAAAGCAAAAAACTATTTTTATAATAAGACTTTGCCTATCAAACAAACAAGTGATATGCTGGAAATAATCTGATATGCTAGTGGTATGCTGGAAATCAGGCTTAATATTGACCAATATTAAGTCTAAGGTTTTAATTGGACTTTGAATTACTATTTATAGAAATTATAAACAAATGCTTTCTTCCATATCATGGTTTATTCAAGACAATGAATGGACCCACAATACAACTACCACTCCAAAAGCTGTTAAGCTGTCAGTATGAGTTCATGATCTAAAATGACATGACAAATAAAGGTATATAGTGCTTCCAGGTCAAACTGTAAATAACCAATAAAGGTGAGCAGCGATGGTTTGTGGCAATCAATTTGGAGAAAAAAGCTCTAGACTAGGAACACATTATACACCGAAAGAGTTCTTATTTTCGAAAAGTTGGTAGGCTTTCTGATAAAACGAATCATATGATCGAATTAATAAAGGTTTTTTCAACACATTACTTCCAATCAACCAGTTCCACAACCATCCTCAGTGGAAACCTCATTTGAAAGCCACATCGATATCGAATGAAAGAATATGACAAATGCCATAGTATGACTTTGGATGACAAATATATGCAATAATACAATAGTTTAGTGCCACTAGTATAGCAATCACTTAATGCTGATTTATCACTTAGTCAAAACCATCCGAAAAATATTGGGTACGAGAATCAAACATTCATAATAAGTCCCGTAAGATCACAAGAAATGAAGGCCTTCGGAAATACTCTTAAATATTATTTAATATTTCTTCGGTATGAGTTCGTAATTTGTGCCGACGTGGGAAATATGAGGTTCCGTGGTTACAGAACAAAACTGTAATATTTATGTAAAATATGTATTGAAAAATCATGCATGATTATCCCATGAGATAATGTCAGAACACCATATAGCCGCAATAGGGATAAAACGGACATTAACATTAAAAAACATACAGAAACGTCAAGAGAGCTGAGACAGTAATGGTAGTCAAATCAATATTCATTTAAATCTGCCATCCATGAAAAACGTACCAAGCGAAAGTTTGTTATGGATGCAAGCAAACGTTTGACCAACTTGATTGGGTAGCACCGATGATATTCTAAATGTAAATATCGAGAAATGTGAAAGTTACCGAAAAAAATAAATGGGAGTCATTGTGACGTATTGAAATTCAAAAATCTCAAATTTCCAAAGAAACAGAAGTTTTAAGAAGATGTCAAAAGGAGGTCGAATTCATAGCATTTTGAGTCATATAATGTGAAACATGAAAATAGGCAGCCAACAAATTATCATTTGGGCATTATTACAATGGTACGATTTTATTGCCTGTACCATTTAATAAGAAAGCCGAATTGTCGATGCATAATAGAGGTAAAACTGTACTGGAAGCATTTTCTTTACTTTCAGTAGAAATTCTAAAAATTATCTTACAGTAGATTACATTACAATAGCTTGTAATGTATATATAGCAAAGCTACTGAGATCAATAGAAAGCTGGAAGGTTACAGTGTATTGGTGACTAAGGTAGTAGCCGAGCGACATATAAAATACCTTGCTGTTAGACATTTATAATAACGTCCAATTCCCGCAACGAAATACGAGTCTTTTTATTACGAGACGACTACCTGATAAAATTATTATAAGATGTTTTAAATCGTAATGTTGCCTCGCATATGTTTTAGGTGGCCCAAACTTGTGTCATTCCGTCGTTATTAGCGTTCTTAGGTAGATTGTTTTGTAAATTTTTTAATTTTTTATTATTGAGTTATAGCTGATTCGTTCTGCTCTGCTGCTGTTAAGGCCCCACTCACTCGAGTGTTGAAAGTGTAGACATTTTTCTTGCCACGTTTAATTCAAGCCAATTATTTGGCAACTTTGGTTATACGTGAACATTTTTTGATGAGTTCTTGGGTTATCTAACTTATATTCAGGATTTTCTTGATCCTTTGTAGTAAAATTAGTTGATAATTCAGTCTTTTCTTCCTTTCTTTTTTGGCTATCTTTAAGAGTTTTAATTGTTTTTTTTGTAGCTAGTCCAGCACTTGCAACCACACTATGCATCCTTAAGAAGTTCATCAAACAGAATACCTCGAGACTCAGTTTTTGATGTGTTTCGATGAGATAGTTGAACATTTGTTGAGTTCAATATTTTCGTAGCTCGGTTTAGTATACGCAAGGATGGTTCTTTAGAATCCGGCTACAATGTGATCTTTAGTGATCCTAAAAGGTTCAAAGACTTGATAATAAGCTTAAGTATTTTAACGAGATGGGCTGCATAATTCGAGCCTTGCTGTACTTTATAAGTGCAACTTTGCTTTTCGATGCTTTGTTATTTGTTATAACTTCTGCTTGGTGACTACTTTCTTTAAGTTTGGTCAATGCTAATTTCTTCTTTGGCAGATTTCTTAATTCCAGTATCTTATAGAAACTAGATGATATATACTATACGTTACAATTATGATAACAGGAGTCGTCAAAGCATATTTTCTGACGATCGATTATTGTAATACTTATTTTATCACGTTTATTGTTTTATACTCCCAATATTTTTAGGATGAACAAATTTTTCATCTTTCGTCATTTTGGTCAGAAATACCATTTTCTTTCCTCAACACAAAATGACTGAAATAATATACGTAAGGTAACATCGTATATTCCAACGGCTTACTATATAAACGAAATAAATAATTTGTTGACAGATTTGATTGCTGTTTGAAATTTTTACAAAACATCTTAGATTCATTAAGACGTTTTTATACATTATATATACTGCGTACACATGCCTGTTAGAGAACCAAAAAAAAATTCTCCCTCATAAATTTGAATATTGATTACCCAAATGACAAATTTAACTAATCTGTCATTTCCCATAAATCATTAAAAAGTATTCGAACAATTTTTCCATCTTTACACACGCTTTTTAAAACAAAAGATATTCCCACCTGAATTTAATGAAATTAGGTTTCGTTTTTTTATATACGCTCGTTATAATTTCCAGATCTGTACATTCAGATTGTCATCTTCTTATATAATATGTATAACATAACAATTTAAAATTTTCTTTAACTAATTAGTAATGTGTTGAAACACTCGTGTCATATAAATTTTTTGGTTCTAATTTTATTAAATTAACTAAAGTTTTTAAAAATCACGAACACACGAACGTAACGACTAAGTACTTTTTATATATAGATGTTGTGTGAAAATTGAATTTTCCCTAATTGATTTACACATATTTTTTGTGGTTTGAAAACATCCTCATGGTTCGATATAATATGCGTATTATAATTCACACATCACCAGCAAAAGCACATCATTAGTTCGTATTTTTGTTGATATACATATATACTATATATATATATATATATATAGCTATATACCAAAATTTCCATTTTAATTTGTGAAAAACCAAACAACAAAATTTAATTTATATTTTCCAAAAAATCTACTAAAATCAACAAAAAAGGTTTTTCATTAGAATTGAACCGAATTTTGTTTAGTCATCTAAAAATAAAATGTGCACAGTGGGCTAAACTGGGTTTATCGCTGACAGAATTAGCATAAATAAAGATTTTGCCCCGACTGTATGTAATGATGAAGTTGTGTTTTAATGATATTTTGCGCTAGTCACCATATACCCATCATCAAAATCAAATCGGGATCAACAATATTAGATTGGTACGACTACGAAAATACCAACCAAAAAAAAAATCATTAACAAGTATTTTCTCGCACAATCTATATGCAAATTTAACTTTGGTTAACTCTTCTTAATTTTGTTATATGTTGTTATGCTTCGATTTTTTATGTTTCAAAAAAAAAAAATTTAAATGAAAAATCTTGTTAGTTTTCTTGGCATTTTTATGTATTATATTTTTAGTACGCAGTTACCAGCTGTTCCAAATCTGTTTTTAGATTTTTCTCTAGAATAAAAACAAAAAAATAACTATAGACATCTTAAAATCTTTAGCTATACTCAAACGTTTTTGTCTCGAATGCCATAAAAGGAAATGGTATATTTCAAATCATAATTAAGTACTATATATATAGTCTATAATTTTAATTAAATGAAGTGACCCCAAATTGTTGAAATTAATGCATCCCAAACAGCATCCATGTAATTTTTTATTTTTCTTATTCGTTTCAATATGTTATGAAAATTATGGACATCAATGCACTTAGATTAAGTAACATAAACCAAATGAACATTACATACATTAAATTTTAAATTGATGGAAACCTAAAAAAATTCTTGCCGAACTGCCAAATTTATTTTAACATTTTAATTTTGTTAAAAATAACTGCATAATAGAAATGATATGGACTTTAACATTGAACTACTTGCGGGTTAATCCAAAATAAGAATAAAATAATGTTTAACCGATGTGTGGGTGTTCTCGGTAATTATAACGAGTAGTTTTAACATTTAATGGAAACACCAATTTTTACCAAAGACGTTTAACTATAAAAATAAATGGGAAATGAAAAGTCGCAACAATTTACCACAAGATACAGTAAAAAAATCGAACAGCTGAAATTAATTTTATTTTTAACTAATGGGAATTTTTAATTTTATTTTTATAAATTTTTAAATCGAAATCTATAGATGTTGTGGAATTTGTGATGATTTGAAATCTTTGTGTACCGAAGAAATGAAACGATTCACTGAATTTTTTAAAACCATTTTAAAACACATATTTTAAACCATTTAATTGTCAAACATTTAATGTAATTTAATTTAAAGCAGGGGGAAGTTTATTTTTATTTGAGTAAAATAGAAACTAATAGATCACAGAGACGGAATATTAGTTTTAGCAAATTTTTTATAGAAATTCAGCGAATCTATGCTGTTATGATACACATTTTGTGTAAAGAATGGCAGTGTTGAACAAATAGTTCATATTTTTTCAGTGCTTTTATTACCATCAGACACATCAGAAAAAAACCTTAAATTACTAAAATAATAAGCATTTAACCCTGTTCTGGGAAGTATATGCAGACTGGTCTTCATTTTGTGATTTATATGATGCCTCCATCCCTAATACACACTCTCTAACGTTCTTAAATTCAAAATCCTGAACTGTAAAATTATTTTATTGTAAGGTATCCCTGGCTCCTTGTTAAGCACTTTAAACTGCCGGATCGATCAGAAGTTCGTTTATTAAGAATTTTTATGAATTATTGCCGTTTTTAATCAGTCAAACGCTACTTCGCGAAGATAACTAAATGAATCCGATGACGAAATTTTACGAGGATTAAAAATACTCAAAAAATACTTAAAACTGGGACAACTGGATCATATTTACGATCAAAAGTAAGTTAGATAATGAAACGAAGCAGAGATGGGCAGTAGAACCGCACTAAAAAATTCTTTAAATTTCAATTTCATTTCAATTTGTTAAGTTATTTAAATTTTTACTCTATGATGTGATGCATTAGCGGGATGCATAGTTAATATACGACAAGACAATTAATTATAATCATTACACGGCTGAACATCATTACATCTAGTGGCAATGTAGACAGTTTTCTCATATTGTACCAAGTTTGATGCCCTGTTTAAGTAGTATTTTTCCATGTTGGAATATGGATTGGCAACTGAAACCACATCAATTTTTAGCTTTTTAGTAAAACTACCACCACTAATTCCCTTTCTACATTTAACCGATTCATCAGTCGATGAGGATTTTGAAAAAACGTTTACAACAACAATAGCTAAAAATTTTATAGTCGATTCTTTAAAAATTAAATGAATTGGCGATTAAATGGGACATGAAAGCTCCATTTGCACAATATTCCAGAGGATTGCTGAAGGCCGGCACTAAATCCACGAGGAACCAACTTAGAAGTACATTTAGAATTCCAGCTTTTGTTGCACTAAATGATGATCAAATGTCTTAGAAACGCTCCCGCCACGTCATTTCTGGATTGAATTTGCAAAAAGAAGTTCATGATGATAATAATTCTACATTTAGAAATCGTTGATAACTTGTCCAAAATAGACTTAGAGGTTTTAGGAAAAATGGCAAATCGAGTATCTTAGTAGGGCATCCCACACTTCATCACCAGAATCACCTGAAGTGCCAACAGAACATTTAGTGCATGCAATAGAATTCCAGATGGACAAATAACTACACCTGTTATTATTAGATCGAAAAGTGTCAATAGGCCTATACATTTAACATTAAGCAGTTATTTCAAGAAATGCGAATTTTACGCCGAGTATGGCGGCACCAAATATCGCCGCTATACTCTAACGGAAATTTAAAAGTGCCTTTAAAGCTCCAAAAAAACTTTGACTGAGAAAGCAGAACTAGGAATCCAGAATTACCTTAGTGATTTCTCAGGTTTCGAAAAAACCGATTTCTTACTATAAAAAGCAAAAAATAAACGTCAAATACTTGGGTCTTACCGTCTTGATATACAATCAAAGGGCAAACAAATACAATTCTGAAAAGTGTACTGGCTCACTAGCTGAAGAGCAAAGCTGACAATTATACAATGTTCTACTATAGAAGGCGAATTAAATCCCAAATTGGTTTTATGACAAAAATATTATCAGCCGACGAGATCATATCTGATATCGGATTTCATCACTATCATGAAATTCACTGATATTTAAAATAATCTAAGTTATCTAAATTCGCTTGGCACCAAATAAACGAATTTTAAAGAATACTTTTTAAGCGAGTTGTAGTTGGCAAAGTTACAAACTATTCGCAAACCCAAAACTTCTCCAATTTAGGAAATAGGCCTCAACGAAAAACTGGGAATGGTTTTTTAAATCGAAATTTTAAAGATTTTAGTGTTATTTAGGACAGAACCGGAATTACAGCAGGATACATTGCATCGACAATTTTTACTGCATCACTATCGTGCCTAAACCGAAAAGCTTTACCTGTGTAATGAAAGTGGTTTTTGGAATTTCACTGAAAAAAGATTCAGAAAAGGTTTTAACGCTACATACTAATGATGGCGACTGTGTTACAGACTTGCAGATCAAGATGTTCTTTATTTTGGTAAAATTTAGAACCAACGAGTAAACAATCTAAGCACACCAGGAATATATCTTTGAAAATACTGTACCAAGTTCAAAATATTTTGAAGATCATACCACAAGATCACCCCAACAATTATTGCAGCTTAATTATAGTGACTTCATCAAAACACTTTGAATATTTTGGCAGCCATCATTCAAAGGTTTCTCTTTGTTGAAGTTATAGAAAATGGTAAAAAAATACGAAAAGAATAATTTGGTCGGATATAAAATTTTGATCCACTCGTACTCATACCTCCTGTCATTATTCACGAGCCAAGATTTTTTTTATAAAAATCATGAATGCTTAAGGAGAATTGGGCAAAGTAACTACCTCAAGATGTTTTGACTTTATGGCAATAAAACTTTCAGATTCAACTTCCAATTTTAAACAACCTCAAATAAAAACTTCAGATCACATTAACTACAAGCCAGATTAAAAACAGCTTTGTTATTAGCAGAACTAAAATAAAATGTTATTCCAAAGTTAAACCTTTGCATTCGTTTTTACAGCATCTTTAGTTTTACATAATTTAGTTGAACATTGGTAAAATACTCCCATTTCTATATATTAGACAACTTTTCAGAAAAACGTTAAACAAATATAACGATCTTCGCCTGCCTTTGTAATCAAAGATAAAGTTAATGGTCTTCAGAAATTCGAATCATAAGATTTTCTTTTTCTTAAACGAATTATGACGTTCCACTTTCAGCGGATCAGCAAAAAATCTAGCGATTTCTCTAATGGACTAAACTAGTTAATAATATAAAATATATTATTTTCAATGAGGAGCTCGTATCGTTAAAGGCCAAAAAACCGCTCAGTATGTAGGCTTCTTTAAATTCGTTGTCTTTTTTCCTAAAAACTAGCGGGATTCTGCGATTTGGAAGTCGACTTACACAATTTATATTTTCATAACACTTTCTTTCACGCAGGTCTACAGACACAACTAGCAGCAATGGAACCAGAATATTGTCCACTTAGTGGGCAAAACCAAGCAAAATTGTGTGTCTTTATAATGTTTTGGGTTAAAGCGATTTAGCATAAGAAGGAGGATTCCACAATTTAATAGAGTACAGGTGCAACATTTTCAAATATGGAAGGCAATGCCACTAGTCGTTTTTTATCACAACTTACGAGACACTGATAATTTAAAGGTCAAAGTTCCAACCAATCGATATTTGGCCATATTTGTTCATCTGAGGTTGTTAAAACGGTCAATTTAAAACTCGAGGCTAATATTTGATCAGAAGTATTATTTTTTGATCAAAGGTCTTCCGTGTCGTATTAAAAAAAATCTTAACGTATTAAATATTAATGATATGGATGCATCATTGAAGGAAGTTAATGCTGTTTTAAGTTATCTCTGCCAATAATGCGACACCATTAGCAGATCTAAATGATCTTGAAATATGTAATCATTTCTAGATTTTTACTAGTAGAACATTCACTCATAAAAGTTTACTTAGCGAAAAGTAACAATGATACTAACTTAAAAGGGTGGAGCCTTGTTTAACGACTTTATCAGAATTTTTGGTGCAGTTAGACAAATTAATTAATGGATTAATTGATTTAGAATGTATGGCCAAACATTAAGCTGAGTATCCTGGAAAGCCCACCGTATACACCCGTTTTTACGTAAACTTGGAAGGATAAGGCTACATACACCTTGGTGATCAATAGTTAGTATATTTTTAAGGAGTAAGGAAAGTAAAGGTATGTCTTTAATGGCAAGATTGGTCCGGTTTCCCGGACTAAATGGCAAGATTGGTCCGGTTATCCGAATTAGATTTTTTAAAAATTGATTAGGCATTAGAAATCTATTGAATTAACCGTTCTATGGCAAATACGTCATATAATCGTCCAAAATCTTATTTATATACACTTTATTTGACATAAAACTTTAAAATTAATATAATTTAGATTTTAAAGAAATTGATTAACCATTACAAATCAATGGAATTAACCGTTTAATGACAAAAACCACAATTTTTGGTGCCGTTGGACAAATTATTATTTATTAGAAATGCAACATCGAAGCCACTCACCACTAAAGTATAAAATCGAAGAAGTTTTCTATAGTTTAACATCATTGAAATTGTTCCCACAAGAGAGAATGTGGTATGACTCTCAGAAATGTATTTAATGAATATGATACAACTTGTTAACTTTTATTACACGCAGGAAGTAAACTTAATTATATAAGATAAACTTAATTTTATAGCATGAAAAATCAAAAATTAAAATCGACGACTGCGTGCTATTGTTTGACAGTAAAACCTACCATCATTATAAAAATATTATTAAATTTTAACTATCCTTCGCTAGAAAACTTTTCATAAAATTATGGCTTCATCATTATAATTAAAGCATTAAAATAATGTCGTATCACCATAATTTGAATGTAAAGGAGTAGAACAATCCGAATAATTATTTTACTAAACCTTTATTACGAAAACATAATAAAATTATAAAATGATACAGAGTTTGTCAAAAAAGGAAACGATAGGAAATACAAAATACACTATTTTTGACGACTAACTTTATGAAGCAAAGCAAAAACAAAAAAGGATGCTGGGAAACAATTTTTTTTCCATTTCAATTTGGATGAGACTAAAAGTCTAAAATTAAATATTTGGCAGTTTCTTTTATATTATCAAACTGCTGCTGTTCTTTTTTGGTCCTTTTATGGGTGCGTTTCTACGTTCTGATGCTTTAACCCTTTTTTCGGATGAAATTTAAATTAAAAGTACAATACATCTCTTTATTACAATTTAATTTTGTTATTTTATGAATACATTTTTTGTTGTTATGTTGGTATAACGAATTGAATTTTTAATTAAATTTAAGCTGATTTTAAGAGCAAAGTTTATTGATGGTTTTTTATATATTTAAAAATTATTGTATTTTTTTTTGTATGGTTTAAAAGGCTTTGGGGGAAATGATTTGTGAATTTCGTTTCAATTCGGTTTTTAGATTTTTGGTTGGAAAATTTTTTTATCCTTCTAAAATTGGAATATAAATTTAATAATTAACACCATTTGGATGGATTGTACATTTTTTAACGATTTTGGAAATTGTTGTTTAGTTTAGTGGCTGTTAAAAAAATGTTTAAACGGTCATATTTATTTTTTGAAAGGGTCAAGGATACTTCAAGGGTAAACTTGATTATTTGTAAATAGTCGTTACAATTCTAGAACTGTGTAATAACATAATTTAAAAAGTTACCTCGCATTTTTTCTAATTTTTTCATTGGTATTTTTTTCATCCGTGTAGCTTCTGGCTGTCTCGTTAAAAATTTGTATCGGTAAATATCGTATTACTTAATGATCGAGATAAAACAATTAAAAACCATTTTCTAATTTTCGTTGTTGGGGGATTTTATGTAATGCTTAATCGAGATCATAGCAAGAAGGTTGTCAGTAAAATGTGGAAATAAAACCATAGTTTTGTTTTATAAGAAAAAAAACCTAAATTTTAACATTTAAAGTTAATCTTCAACAAAAAAATTAAATTTCCTTTGAACTTGAAATTAAAAAAAAAAAAAAAAGTTTTCCTTGCCTTTAGATACTGATTCCTTTTGACATTATTGCTTATCCCATGTGGAGTGGAAATTTTATTTACAAACTGCAGAAAATGGTTTCTTAAGACGGTATGGATATATTTTTACTATTTATTTTAGAAACAAATATGGTAAATTGTTTGTATTAAATGATATAGAGTTTTAAAAATAGACACTCAAGTTAAGTTGGTATCGGGAGATACCAAATCAAGTTACTTGAAAATCTGTGACTATGTATTCTTTATTTTACAGAACAAAAAGCGCAGGCTTAATATATACATTATTATATAGTATGTGCGATTAACATAAGTAACATATTTCCTGTCAGTTTTAAAAGGATCAGCTTTAATTTTTCAGAATAAATTTAAATTTAATAATAAATATTTCAGCGAAATTATGATTGAAAATATGTTTTATTGTTAGATCCCGTCTTTTGTCGCAAATGTTTTGACTAAATTGGATTTTCCGTTTATTTTAAACGTTGGTTCTACAAAATGATATCTGCAAAATGAAATAAAGCTGTATGAAAAATCTATAAAAAAATCCATTTTAAATCTATTTAAATATATTTATTCAAAACCGGTACCTTCCGATTAAAGCTCTCCATTTTTGTTCACCGTGTTTGTTATTCCAAAGCTTATTTTTGTAAAAAAAATTAGTGAGCTTAGAAAGATGAAAGTCTCTTTTATGCTAATAAGTTTACTGTTCTTGCACGCAATAGTTATTGTGGCACAGTGGATAAGGCTACAGCTTTGAGATGTTTAATCATTTCATTGCAATTGGTGATGATAATAAACACAAGTATAAGATTCATTTGTGAATAGAAAAATCCGAGGTTCGAATTATCATCTATGTTAGTACTGGATAGCTGCCGAGCATAGCATTATTCAGATGAATAATAATAATGAAACTAAAGATATAGGCATAGCAGCAAGTCGTTAATAATTTTGTATAAATAACAATGGAACAATCAATCATTTCCAGTGGTTCCTATATATGGTTCACCAGGAAACATAAGATGGAAGTACAAATGGTGATTGTGTCTAAATTTGGGAAGCTTGATCTTTTTACTATAATAACATGTAATCTCAATTGGAATCTTATTCGTGATTGTCATAATTAAAAATTCAAGCCTATCGTAAATCAGCTTTTCATTCTTATACTGATGAATGGAGGCGTGATGTAACTGAAAACATGCATCATATTATCTGCGTTGAAACTTTGAATTGTGATTGTGGCCTAAAGGTTGCATAATAAAGTCATTCATATGCAATGATTGTATTTCATGCTGTTATCAGAATCCACATGTTATTTTTCTAAAACATTTTTCTCAATTTACTGCATTTACCGAAGACGTCAACATGTAAACAACATAAACCTAACTGCCATATCAACGTAGAACTATGTCAATCAGTTAAGGCCATAAAGAAAAAATTTGAATACATATACTAAGGAATTTTGGCGACATTCCGTTGCACGATCATTCACAAACTGTTTGTCACTTAGCAGTTCACTTTCCTATACAAAAAAAGTAAATGTACAAGAATCACTCACCGCCACCACAGAAATTGCAGTAACTTGGTTATCAGGTGACAGCACACAGTGAACCCAACATTTTACTTCTGGTAAATTAAATATCTGCTTTAAACGTAAACAATTTCGTCATAACAGACAGATGAATTAAGCGTAAATCTATGCTTTCCATTTATTTGCTTTAAGTGAACTGTTAGTTTTACTTAGACCAATATTATAGTCTACGTTCTTTAATTTGAAACAAAATAAATTAGGCGGAATAACTTTTGTCAAACATCAAATGTGGTGCCAAGGGTTACATTAACTGACATCTTTAAAATGTTATGTAAAGTATCTCGAATATAGCATTACATCAAAAACTCAGATTATTACTTATGCGTACTAAGAAGTAAAGTCCAGCTTAAGAGAATGGATGTTGCGCTTAGGTGCGATGATTACATAACAAACGATTGTTTGGATCCAGACCTGATTAAAATACCTATGAGGAAGTTGCCGAAATAGCTTATAAAAATACTTCTACACCAAACATTTGGCTTTATTTTAAATGTTGAAACATAATGCAGGAAATGAAAATGTCTATAAGCAAGTCTATATAAGAAAGGATTTCCTAAAAACAATTTAAAGTGTAATTGACCCCGGATGATGCAAAACATCAAAGATAGAAAAATCAATTCCTTTATATGTTTATGATAAATCCCAAATGATTGAAATTCAAGTGCAATATGTCTTTACAGTAGAAGCACAAACTCTATGTGAAAGCTATATGTAAATCAAACTGGAAGCTATTTGCAAATAAAGAGGTTGCAAAAATCAACATAAGTAATCCAGTGAGATTGTTGGCTCATTTTATTGTATCAATTGGTTATATACTATATGAAAACAAACAAAATACGTAAGCCTACATTAAAGTGGTAAACATAAATGTTTATCAAATTATATTTGACCATGAGCAAAAGAAACGAAATGCAGAGAAAAATAAATCTATATAGATATCCAAAGAAGTATTTTAAGAAATTTTTTTTTAGTTTAGCCTATAAAAATTAATACTATTTTATTCTAAAATAAAACATTTAATTTTAATTCTTTTTAATTATATTTGCCCGCACAAACTATTTAATTTTAATTGTTTTGGCAAAACATTGTTAAAGCGACTAAAGTCATTGTGCCTGAAGTGAAAATTATTTTTAGATCATCTTAGGTGGTAAAAAAGTAAATTAGTATTTATATGATCTTACACATAGATGCTCCACATTTTGCAGATGTAAACTATATAAAATGATTGCATTTAGATTACTGACTTGATACTTTGGTGCTCTACTCTCCCACCCTGGTTCTATTACAGCAATTTTATATCTTTATTATATAAAAATTATAATTCCTATCTGTCGTCTGTTGCGAATGCGTCTTAGCTGCTCAACCGATTGTCAGTACATTTTTACCATGTATAAGTTGCAAGCCCAAAAAAATTTTCCGATATTTATGGAGAAGCTGGACCCCTGGGTCTAGAAGTTTTAGGGTTTTTTTTAAAAAATTTTTACGGGAATGAGTTTAGGAAAGAAGTTATATAAAATTAGTAATATTCCCAAATTCGAGTGGGCGTTTCAGCTACGCGACCGATCGTTATTAAATTTTTACTATGTATAAGTGGCTTGTCCAGAATAATTCTAACGATATTTTTACAGGGGCTGGATAATTTTTTTTAAATTTATCATGGGAAAATGGACTTAGGAAAGAGGTTAAATGAACCTAGTGATACACTCGAATTCCAAGAGTTCGTCGTCTGAATCAAGGAGACCTTTTTTATAAGTTTCCACACCATTCATCCCATCTGATCCATACTTTGCATATAGGGAAATGTTAAAAATGAGAGGCTTGCTTTCGTAATGACAATTAATAAAGCCTAGGGGCAATCATTAAAAATAGCTGGTGTGAATTTGGAATATCCATATGTGCTTTTCACATGGTCAACTTTATTTTGCTTGCTCGAGACTGGCAATGCCAACAAATTTGTTTTCTCACCAAATAAAAAAACACAAAAATGTTGTTTATCCAAATACTTTGCAATAAAAATTAAAAATAACTGAAATATTTAATTTATTATTCTCATTGATCAACACACAAATTATTTACATATGTATTCGTAGGTCCCTGTAAGAAGTGTCAAAAGTATGGCACCCCAATCAAAGACCTCGGTGTCATATTTGTCAGTGATATTTTATTCTCCAGACACATTAATCAGAGTGTACCGCAAGGTCAATTCCATGTTTTGCTTTATTCGCCGAAGAACCACTGAGATTATGGATCAAAATTCACTATTTGCACTATAATTTGCATGGATGGTGCACCAATCTCTAAGAAGAGACCCACCATAAGGTAGAGGTAGTCACTGTCAGTCACAATAATTCTTCGTAAAAGAGAATAACTATATATAGAATTTTTTTTACTCAAGCGCAAAGTTGAACGATTAAAATTCGTAAAATTAAATTCGTTTTATCACACCTATCACCGAATCGGGATGTTAACCCACGGTGCAACGCGATGTTGACCAAAAATTAAATTCCGTAAAACTTTTTTAATTGGTTCACGTTAATTTGTCTACGCACATTTCAATCGTAACAAAATCAAATCAAATTGGTTGCGCCACCTAAAAGAAACCATTTTCTTTTTATGAAGTTCAATAACTCCTTCGATTTGCTTACATTGCGTAGTCCCGCCAATTATTAATTGAGTAAACACTATATTTTATGTAGCTTTTCCTTTCTTTCATAAAATAATTTGATTGATTGATTGATGTTTTATCTCTTTCTTATCGTATATAAATTCGTTGTAAGACAAAGGTAAGTGGTAAATATTTTATTTCCTTTTTAAATTATTGACGCATGATTAACCAAATTAACCAATCATACAATTCTTTTGATTTCATATTTTCTTATGCAATTTAATAAATAATTATTGCCTTTTAAAATTTTTTTTCAAAATTGACTAGATGAAATGGAGAAAAAATATTTATACGTCACACCTCTCGAGCACTTACCAATAAATTTTTTTAAATTTTTTCGATAAAATAATAAAATAAATTATATGATCAAACCCTTCAAATCATGACCATTAAACTAACACAATGTCAAGCTCGTTTGTTTGGAAAGAACATTGTTCTCCATGGTTCTAATTGCCTTAAAGTTGGTTCATATAATAATGACTATAAATTTGTGGTTATTTAGTCTGTGAACTGCAATAAATATTTTGGTCATATATTTATGGCCTGAAAAATGTATTAACTGCAAGTGCACTATTCAAACAAAGTTCTTAAGATTTTCTGTACCATGACAAATTCAATCAAAATAGCAATATAGTTTGTGCTGTTAGGTAGGTACTACTATTGAGACAATTACACCAATAATAGTTTTATCTTTTCGATAAATTAGTTAGCTGAAGATCGAAATGATGTAACAAAGGCCAACGATTTAGAGGCATGATTTGAATTTTGCGACGCAAAACTATTTGAACATCGCAAATGCAGAAACCATGAAACCAGTGTGGAACGACTTGTCAAGAGAATTTGAAGATAGCCAAGGTTACTTGCTGGAAGAATTAGTATAATTGAAACACATTGGGTTGCAAGCATTATAGGTGAGGCATCATCCATATTGGGAGATCGAATCACTCGAGACAAGGCGCCTGTTACAATTTAGACAGCGGATCTTGTACTTTACTACTGACAAAACATGCAGGTTATTGAACACTAAACAAGTAACACCATCAAAACAAGTTTCAAGAATAGGTAAAAGTCACAACCATAAAATATAAGGAACTTGATGAAAGAGCATATTACCTCCCTTATCATTATGTATTGAAAGAGGCTAGCACAACGGCTAAACTGCGTGTAGTTTTTAATGCCTCTTCGAGAACTTCTAAACCTTTTGCTAAATAACTGCATGATGGTATAGGGTCGGTCGTTCTTAGTGCACCATTTCTGGCCACTCGAACGCTAAAACAGCTGGATTGGAGGCTTATCCGGAAGCATCAACCGAAATATTAAAATATTTTTACGTGACGTTTTGTCCGGAGGTGACATGCTTGAAGAAGCGTTGAGGCTAAGGTTTGATTTAAGCAGTCTACTGAATTGTGGTCGATTTGTGTTGAGAGAATTTTCATCAAATTTTAGGATAGTCTATAGCAGATAATAACTCATCGTTAAAGATTTTCTTGATTTTGCGCCCTAAATGGAACAATGATGATTATACTTTTAAGACGTCGTTTGATATGGTAAAATTGAATACGACTTGTACTAAACGTAACGTATTTTTAGAGATATGCCAATTATTCAACCCGCCAGGGTTGTGTTCACCTATCGCACTGTAAAATTATTTATTCTGAAGTTGTGAACCATTCCTAATTTAAGCTGGGATGATAAATTACCTCGAACCTACAGCAAGAAGTGGATTGAGTTTAAAGGTCGATTTGCAAAACTTCAGAATTTCAGAACTTCAGAATATTTGCGTTTTTTGCGAAACTGCAAACTAAACAATCAAGAAAACGGCATTGAATTATCACTGAATTAAGATTCTAGTGAAGTTGATGTGACTCTGAACATGTAGTCCGAATTGTGCAACACCAAGAGTTCAAAAATGATATCGTAACACTACAAAATCATAAGTTAGTTTGCAATAAAAGTCAATTAAAGTTATTATCTCCATTCATAGACCCAGTTGAAGTATTGCGATTTGGGAGTCGAATGTCGAATGCTGACATTACTAACGAGCAAAAAACATTAATGAAATAATTGCCGATCGACCGGGAAATTGAGTAAATTGTTCTCGATCATTTTTAATTGTTGACATCAATTTTTGTGGGCCATTCTTAATTATATAGTAGGTCCAAGGTTAAAATCAAGTTTATATTTGTCAATTTATATGTTTTACTTTCAAGACTGTACGTATGGAAATGGTTGCGGATTTGACAACCAAAGCTGTTTTGGCTTGTCTGCGTCGGTTGGTATCTAGTCGTGGATTATGTTTTAAAATATATTCAGATAGCGCTACTAATTTTGTCAGTGCTAGTCGAGAACTTAAAGAGCTTAGAAAGTTGTTTTGGTTGCAAACTTCGCAGGCTATAAAGGAATGTAATTTTGTTCGCAGAACAGCATTCAGTGGTTAACAACTCGACAACAGTCCTTCCACTTTGAAGGATCGTAAGAAGTGGCAACTAAGAGTGCAAAAATCTATATGAAATGGGCAGTTGGTACCACGTTACTTAATTCGGAGGAATTTTAAACCATTATGTTGCAGATCCAAGTTTGTTTAAATTTTTACCCTCTTACTGCAATCATCAAATAATTCTTCAGATTGTACTGCTTTTACTCCAGGACATTTTCGATCTGTATTTCTATCACTGCATTACCTGATATGTTACTTCTCGAACTGAAACTTAATCGCTTATCTATATATAAGCAAATACAAATACCGTCACAAGTGGCTAAAGGCTTGAGTCATAAAAATCGGCGAATAACTCTTACTGCGTTAATAAATATATTATGTGTTGTTGCCTTGTTTACTAAATATATAGTAAATTAAAACTCAGATAACGTCATTTTTGGTGGTCGAATTGTTAATACCAAACAAATAAAATACAGACATCATTTGTGTGATCGTCAAATAGTAAACAATAAAAAAAATACAGTCCAAAAAGAGCTGCAATACTTGCAACCAACGATCAATAAAAAATTTGTAATTCTAAAGCATTAGAACGAAATTAGAGGCTTTTGTGATGCAGATTGAGGGCTAGTGATCTCGACGAAAGTAAATCAATCTCTTACTATGTTTTCACCATGTACAGTGCAGCTGCATATATCTTAGGGATATCAACCGATTGTTGCATTTTTGATGACCAAAGCAGAGTTCGTGGCTGTGATATATGTGCCATATACAAGAATATTTTGGGTTCAAGCGACTTTAATTCGAGCTTATGCCTTCATAAAAAAAGAAAGATAAATAGTTACACTGTGACAACAAAACCGCAACGCAATTGCCAATCAACAATTCGTTATCTACGTGCGTACCAAACATATTGAAATCAAATCGAGGCTTAGTCATGAGAAGCTCACCAATATTCAATGACAAATTATATGACAAATGACGGTTCACGGTATGCAGTAAATTCATTTGTTAAAACATATTATGTCGAACACCCAGCAGTAAACCAAGAAATAGTGCAATTACACGATACATGTACTGAAGTTATACAAAGCCTTAAGGCTCTTGGCTCAGAGGCAAAAAGCCGAGACTCTTAACTAATCTTTGTTGCAACTCAAAAGATAGATGCTGCAACATTACAAATATAGAAATTTGATCTTCCGAAATGGAGTACCAATTTGATAAATTATTAACTTCTTTTGTCACAGAAGATTGTTTTCATAAGAGAAGAATATGTTTATAAGGACTAAAGTGAACTTCAAAGTATTACAGGGGGTGGTTATATACATTACGAATTAAATCTAGATTTCCAGATGATAGATATGAGATGTAGACAAAAGTTTTAATGTAAATCAAATTTCGTCATACCAACCTGAAATCCAAAAATTAGATCGCTTTCAAAAATTATCGAAAGTGAAACTAGCAGATGCTAACTTCCAGAACAATAACATGGTGGTCATTTTTCTAGGCAGTTATGTGTTTTTCGACGTTTATTACGATGGAAATTTATCTTCCAAAGACCAATCTAGTGGTTCAAAACATCAAATTATGATAGGTTATAGCAGGAACTCCAATCGATCATAAAATGGCCATAACGGTGTTTTAGTTACCTTACTTTTCAATTTCGCGTTAGAGTGGGTTTGAGAAATCAAGTATATTAAAAACTTTAGTCATTTAGAAGAAAAATTTTGTTTGAAACGTGAGTTTATCATTTTTAAAAATGGTATACTAAAGCTAGGAAACTCCAGAGTATATAATGGCAGTGGAAAGGTTTTTCAAATTTAGAAATACAATTTGAACTAGATTGTTCTTTCAAAAGTCTTTATGAGGATTTTGTTGAATATTAAAACTATTTGTTATATGATATAAATACATTGTATGTACAGTGTCTATATAAATACACTGGTGAATATTAATTGCCACATCATAGTATGTTAAAGGAATCTTGCAGTTAAACTAAGTTACAAGTTGTTCTTAATAATTTTGTATGGCTTTATTTTCAAGGGTTTTAAATTATCTGCAATCTTAATTTTCAAATGAATTATTAGGATAGTTCGTTTATAGTCTCAAAGTTAGCAGTTTTTTTCTTGATTAGAATATTTTTCTTTTCCTCAAAAAAAGGGATAAAAAACCAAAATTTTTTTCAAGTTACCACCAAAAAATGTGTTTGCGATATTTCATAAAGATACAAGGGGTTAAAAATTCGTTTGAGTAAATTATTTCAAATAGGATATAATTATTTGCTATTTCATTCAAAATACTGATTAGGATTAATAAAGGAAAATTCAATAGTTAGATTCTATTTATGAAAGAGAAATATATATATGTATATATATATATATATATATATATATATATATATATATATATATATATATATATATATATATATATATATATATATACACTGAGAGAACAGTTTTAGTTGTGACAAACGATTTTTGCGCCTCTTGAATTTCGCTGTTGCCGCAACTATATTAATTCATTTGGACTAATATCAATTTTTGTTTGTAAGACCTAATTTGAAGTTATTATAAATCAATTTTCGATTGATTCAAATATTATTGTTTTGCCACAATCGCTTATTAGTATTTACAACTAAATAATTTCAATAGAGGAAACAACATATTTTTGCTGTTATAAAATTTCATTCAAAGTGAACTCTAAGTTTATTTGTACCTAATAAGATTAAACTATTACAACCGAATAATTTCTTAATGATAAACGATTTTCTTTCTAAGCAACAAAATACTCGTTCAGTGTAATAATGATTATGTTTATTATAACTAAATATTCCATTGGTTCAGCTGATAATTTAGTTGGAATAATCGAATTGAATTGTGAGTCTACTAATTTAAGTTTGACTTAAATGCGAATTTATTTGTAACACCCGTCTATTTCACTTGGGTTTATCGCATTTTAAAACAATTGTTTGTCACAAGCGTACAATATGTTGTCTCAAAGCTGTCGAGCAGGATTATATACTGGGCTTAATACTCCTTTTTTAAAAGTTTAACACACAAATTTAATATGCGCATGTCAAATATACCAATGTACTTCTTATGAAGGAGTACTTCTTATAAATAAAGCTTTCTATATTTTTTTGAATTCGATAAATTTACAATAAAATTAAGATTTTATAATTCAATACGTACTCAGGGGAAGAATAAAACATAAATGCAAATTTTTTAAAACAATTTATTTTGATTAAATAATTTCAAATTTTAGTAAGTTTTATTGAGTTTTTAATATTTACTT
This sequence comes from Tipula confusa, assembly GCA_963556175.1. Lineage (NCBI taxonomy): Eukaryota > Metazoa > Arthropoda > Insecta > Diptera > Tipulidae > Tipula > Tipula confusa. The sequence goes on from OY744477.1 coordinate 153,837,001, forward strand.
TAATAATCCCATATAAAACTTTTAATTGTTGGAATATTTAGTTATATAAGATGTATGGTCATATTTTAAAGATTCTATATCTCTTAACACAGCATTGTTTTGCTGTTTGACCAAATAAGCGAATTAATAGATATCAAAACATAAAGTTTCAATAGATTGTAAACAAATGTAAAATTTTTCTTCGTGGCTCACAAATAGTTGTACAAGACCAAATATTGGTTCACCGATTAGAACTGTGACTTTTAACTTTTTTAATTGTATTATAAAAAAAACACGTTCGCACTCTTTTTGTGTCTGCATAATTCTGATTTATATTCCCGTAGGCTGCTAAAGGTTTCATAATTTATTATACAGACAAACGAAAAAATATTGCAACAAATGAATTTTCTTTATTATAACCAAATTATTTATGTGTCGGTTGGGATAAACGAAATTCAGTTTTCTAAAATAATATGTAACTAATAATTATTATAGCAACATATTTATTTTTGCCGTAACTAATATATTTGTTGGAAGATTTAAGGATAGTTGTTACAACTAACATATTTTACCACTAGCTTTCAAACGAATCGGTTATTATTTAATTTTGCTTCAAATAATTTCCCTTTGTTGAAATAAATATTTTGTATCTAGAATAGAATTCCATTTATAGTAAATGAATTTTATTTGATACAAAAAATACGTATTGAGGCAAACGAAATATATTTAATACAAGAGTGAGCCAACAAATTATTTTTCTCAGTGTATATATATATATATATATATATATATATATATATATATATATATATATATATATAAACATATACATTTTGCACAACTTTAAAAAAAAATCGTTTATATGTAAAGGTGTAATTTTTGTAGAAATCGGTTGGATATAGTTTTAGTGTAAAATTTGCCTATACTTGTATATTAATAAAGAATACAATATTTTATAAAATTGACTTACTGTTTTTTTGGAAATCGTGAGTATCATCACCAATAATTTGTGTCGATAATCCCATTAAGATTAAAATTATTCTTAATATAATTATATAAAAATTAATTAAAAAATTTTCACTTTTGATTAAATTTAAATTTAATTTACACATTTTAATTTACATAAAAACTTTATTTATTTTTTCTATTTATATAACTTATTTAATAACGATTTCACTTTATATATTATAGTGGTGGGAAAATGGTTAAAATTTAACACCTTTATCGATTATTTTATTTATTAATTGGCTAAACTAAATTTGTTTTTGATTTTACAAAGTTATGCTTTTTTGACCTTATCATGATATGTTGTAAATATATAAAAAAAAAACGTTTTTAACACTTAAGCCCATACGCCGGTGGGTGTACGAATATAACCTTTAATTGTTCTTGCTTAAATTGTGCTTTTATTTTTTTTAGTATAACTTAATGTTATGAATATGTTAATGAGTCACGATTAAAATTATAATTTATAATTTTACAATAATTACGATAATAATTATATTTGTGTATTTCACGTGTCATTTTTCTCATAACCAAATTATTTATCATATATACGCAATTAACCAAAATGTTTTTATTTTATACTTTGCACAACCACTTGTGATGTATAATGGATTAGCAATTTTAGACCGTTTATGATTATTTTCGAATCCATTAAATTATGTTTTAAGTAAAATTTCGTTTCGAATTATTACGTTCCTGGAAAACAAATCATCTCAACAAATTATACGCACATCAGGTTGGACGAAGAATATATTTTCCAGTGGGTGAGTAATATATAGGATCTGAAACGAGAAAGTAAAAATATTTGATGAATTTTTTATTACAAATTTAATTTATATTCGACTTTGTGTCGTTTAACATTTACATTCACTCAAATGAAACAAATATATATATATATATATTATATATATATATATATATATATATATATATATATATATATATATATATATATATATATATATATATATATATAAATATATATATATATATATATATATATATATATATATATATATATATATATATATATATATATATATATATATATATATATATATATATATATATATATATATATATATATATATATGTATATATATATATATATATATATATATATACATTTCCCATGTGATTAAATTTCGAAATTAATTTTTATTGAACCGTTTCATGTAAAAATTTTATGTTAATTGATTAATGAAAAATGTCAAAATGTCAAAAAAAAAAAAAATAAAAAATTGACAGATTAGCCAAACGGCAAACATTCATTAAATAATTTTGCTTCCAAAGGGATATGTTAATTATTGTAATTAAAGGATGTCCAATTCGGCGTTTAGTTTATAACTTAACCAATTGATCATATAAATGTTTGTTCAAAATTTCATAATGTTAATATGTTTGCGAAATTACATTTAAACATTATAACATATAAAAAAATAACTTTAAATAGCAGATCAATCAAAACTACATTTAAGCTCGTAGAAACATGCATCGTGGCTAAAGAAATCTTTACTCTACGATGCAACCAAGGTATAATTTAAGTCATTCTTTACTCCCGAACAATCGCATAGTCTACCGAGAAAAAGTAAGCAACGGTCGTCATTGTTCCGTTAAGTGCTATTATATTCTCATTCATCATTGTTCTACTGACACATAAAGACCACTGGTTGGAACACCATCTGCACAACTTTAGAGACTTAAACTAGTGTCTGACAGGATCATTTTCATTGCGGTTTGGTTTTTAAAATTGATTATATATATATATATATATATATATATATATATATATATATATATATATATATATATATATATATATATATATATATATATATATATATATATATATATATAAATATTTATATAAACTAGATTCATTGTGAATGTACATTGGTTTGGTTACTGTCAACGAAGAAATCAAAAAAAATTCCAAAAGAAATATACAACGTTTACAACTCTATGAACACACGGATTATTCAACATATAGTCAATGACTTCGACAGCGCAGATACAAGACGGCTAAAGAGAACTAATCCTCATGATTTAGTTCCTCAGGACTGAAAGTTGCTTATGTAGCCCACTGGGAGTAACTACTGTGTCATAGCCCAACTAAAACAGAGAATTAAAATAAGAAAGGAAAATTGCTAAATGAATTGTATAACAACTTAGTCGTAATAAAAATATAAATAAAAAAAAAATAAAAAGTTTGATAAACTATTTGAATTTTATAACTTCACAAATCGCTAAGGTTAGCGTCACTTTAACAAAAGCACGTATATTGATGTTAATAATTGTTACAGCTTATTTTAATCCTTTCAATAAAAGTAAGCATAATCTTCTTTGCTAGATAAAAAAACGTATTCAAAAGTTTTGGTGCTCCCTAATTTTTATCAAATAAATCAGTTTTCGATTTGTAATTACTTTAAAAAGTGTAATTTTTTATATGGAGGATTGTGTAAGTATTGGAGTGATACCACCAAAAAACAAATCAACCACCAAAACAGGTTTTGTACAATATTACACGAAAGTAAATTGTTTTTAATCGTGAACACCAACAAAGTAACAGAAATCGAACACAACAGTTATAATATCGCAATATATTTTCCATAATCTCTATAATTTATATTCAATGCGCAATTAAATTTGAAATAAATAAATAATTATAATTCTAACCTTTTACTATCGACGTAACATCACTTGCAATATTTTAAGTTTATACACTTTAAACTTTTGTCCTTATAACACTAGTTCACTATATAATTGTATATTTTTAGATTATCACTTTGAAAAACTTTACTGCGAGATAAGTATCACACATAAAATAATTAAACCCTACTAAAATTGTTCAACTCAAAATATTTTTTTCTAACGGTTTAGTTTACAAACATTTTATTGATTTTGGTTACAAAAGCCAGTTTTGTAAAAAAGAAATTTATTTTCTGGAAACAGCTGATTAGCACCGGTTCATATTTTTGCATTTATATCTAAATAAATTTCACGACCACAAACAAATGTACAAACCAATAGAAATATTACAGATATATGGATGTATATAGTATATTTTAAATCTGTACAGTGTGATCCAACTTTATTTAAGCGAATTGACAAAACCGACGCGATAAAATCTGTTTATTAATCGGTATGTTAATCGGTTCTTAGAGTTTTTTGGTTCTTCAGATAGCTATTTAAATTTCTCTTGAGTATCTTTATACTACAGTGAAACAGTTTATTAATCACTAAATGTATTGTTTTACAGTAGGGTCAATAGGTAAAAAAAGATAATGTTAAATAAAAAAAATCGACTACAGTTTCAGTGATTTGGATCACTGGGCACAATGTGTCCCACATGTGACAAATATTGTTATTGAACTATGTTAAAAAACAGAGTGCGGGCAATACTTCGGGGCACTATTTTGATAATATTATCCGATTAGTTTATAATATGAAATATAGCGAAGTTCTATCTGCACTATAGAAGTTAACTCTACCATTGAAATCGAGCTGGCTCCCAACGCAATGTTTTTTGCAGCAAAGCTCTCACTGTGAACTTTTCTCACTGGCAAAGCAAATTGTATAGGGGACTTTGATGGGCGATTTTATCCTGATCAGTCAGCTACTAGTTTTTCGCATAAATAATTTTTTTCTAAATACTCTAAGAAACATTCAAATGCGTACATCTGGTATTTCTGGACTTCTAGCAACTTTTACGAAATAAGAATTCCGTTGATCGAATGAAGATCGTTGCATTTGCTTCATAGTTGTATCTAGAATGAAGAAATACGACCAAAATTCTTTTTTCATATTAAATCGGATAAATGTTAAGTTAAATCAATAGGATTGTAATATTGAATTTAATGATTTTTTCATCTTGTTAAAAGTAGATGATAGGAAATATAATATTTGGCAGTTTATATGAACATCTTATTGAATTTAACTGACTTATTTTCTCAGTATATATATATATATATATATATATATATATATATGTATATATATATATATATATATATATAATATATACATATATATATATATATATATATATATATATATATATATATATATATATATATATATATATATATATATATTATATTTATATATATATATATATATATATATATATATATATAAATATATATATATATATATATATATATATATATATATATATATATATATATATATATATATAAATTAAAAAATCATTTTTTCAATCGAAAAATTATTCAATTTTAATAAAACAATAAAAAATTAATTACAATATAGGGAAGCCATTTTGTTATTAAAACTCACTAATTATAATCCAATAAAATCATTTATATCGATTTTAATTCGATATTATTCTGCCACCTTACTACACCCACTGCAATTAATCACCACCCTTAAAACATTCTTATGAAATCAACATAACAATTTGTTCCATAATCGTACAATAGATTTAAGAGGTGGGCGGATAAGACTGCATATTTCGATTTGTCATTTGCAAATTGAATTTATTATGAATAAAGATGACATTCTTAACAATTTTGAAAATTTTCACGTCTAATTTGTGTGTTTACTGATCAATGGTTAGATATAACTACCTGCTGGTGACAGGGTTATTTGATATTTTGTGTATCTGTTAATTAAATACATATTTGATTAAATTAAAATGCATGTTTGAAACTCTCGAGATATTATTGTCCAAGAATTGCATGTTACATTTTGTTTCACCAAATAAGATTAAGTTTACGGATTGAACTAACAAAATAATCTTAAAACTTAGTCTAAATCGCCGACTTTTCTAAGTAGTTGATTATTTCGTATCAATGATTTATATTACTATATAGTTTTAGTATTACAAGCGTTGCATGCATATTTACGATTCTGAATTGTTGACTTGTCGTTCTTCAGATGATTAAAAAATATTTTGATTATAACATCTACGCTTACACATAAATACTATCATTTAAACTATTTTTTTAAAGTTTTTAATTAATCTATTTGTAGTTTTAAAACTTCTTAAATCTGTAAAACTGAATATATTAAGTACGGACACAAAAATTGACAACTAAAACGAAAAACAACCTCACGAGCAGGCTAAATGAAAAAATCTGGTGGTTAATAGAATTACTAATGAACAGTTTAGAAAAGTCGGCGATTTAGACAAAATTTTTGACATGAGACATTCAGCATAAGTGCTAATGATTATTTTATACTGAATCGCTAAGTTAATAAGCAATCCTATTCAACTTCGTCAGGTTGGCTTTTAATTTTACTGGAATTCCTAACTTGTTAATAGTAAACCTGATTTCCTGTGCTAAATTAAGAATGCCATATTTGGTCGAGTTTTGGGCCAAATATAGGTTACTTCTGGGCTGACTGAGAGAAAAACTGTGTGACTAAAATAATATTTTTTTTTGGATAAGTAAAAAGCAATCAGAAGTTGATATATTTATGAGAAAACCCCGTGCTACAATGAGACAGTGCACGATCGTAAAATACATCATTTTTACTGCATTATATTGCTGGTTTATGTAGGAAGTACGTGCCGATATTTAATAAGTCAGTTGGGTTTTGCTAGCTCTAGTATTAAAGTCACCCATCCAGTAAAATTATTTTAATGTTGCGTCTTGGATTAGCTAACATAACATAAACATTTACTTTAAACTCCATAAAGTATAGCTATGGTTATCAACTTACTTGAATTATAAAATAGCTCATATGTAACAAAAAAAATTTTAATTCCAGAGATTCTTCCTATTTCTAACACTCTTGCTGTTAACCGACGACGTTTTTTGCTACACTAGATATGTCAAACAACTGGCTGTTGATCATTTTAGTACTTTAAAAATAATAGCCATTGCCATTACGATATACGTTTACGTTGATGATCTAATTACAGCAGTAAACTCAATTATTATATCATTAAAAACTGAAATTATAAAATCTTAAACATTTTTAAGACGCAGCATGCCAGCTAACTGCATGAAGTTGAGTAAATGTTGTTCTAATTCTTCTAGAACTCCATAGAAGAGATCTTACGATCAAAACCAGCAATATTTGCACAGATCGTTCGTATTTATGATCCTCGTTGTATATTTAAATCTATAAGATATAGCCCAATGGGTAAACTACTCAAAATCTAGATTAGCTCTGCTCAAGAAGACAACGTTTCCCCCCCAAAAAATTAGGAACAGATAATTGGTTTCACGTACCGACCAAATGCAATCCAGCAGACATGATATTTCGAGGTATGAACACTGAATGATTTATTTAATCTGCTCTCTGCAAACATCAAAGAAACATCATATATTTGCCAACATTATGTGAGAGATTCATAGAATACTTGTAGAAACATCAGAAACGTGGAAGGTCATTTCAGTCATCAATGTATCAGCATTATCTTTAGATTGCATACTAAAATTAAATACCTTATTAATTTCTGTAAGATTTGACATGTATACGTTCGTCATACTCAAACCAAAGTTCAAATTTAGCCGACCAACACAATTCGATGAGTTAGGTCGAGAACCCAATACCATCATTCGGATCTTACAGAAATAATCATTACCCGCAGAGAACAGCTCTACAATTATTATATCACTTTGCCTTACACTTTGAAACATCCCATTCTTTTGCCCAAAACAAATATCAAATTACAATAACCTTAATTATTTTTTATTATATAAGAAGCTGCTATACATGCTGGTCCTAACGCTTAACCCCATTCAACAGTACTAATGGCACTAATATAAAGTAGCACAGTCTTTAAAAATAGATTTTTGCCGAGAATTGTTTATGCTCGTCCAAATGCTATAACCTAATAAATTGGAAAACTTCCTATCGGAACGAGTAACCGCCGCTTCACTCTTCTACATGGTTGATGTCAATTGTCAATTTTGCTCACATATAACCAATAACGGTGACCAAATTTTATATATATATATATATATATATATATATATATATATATATATATATATATATATATATATATATATATAAATATATAATATATAATATATAATATATATATAATATATTTAATATATATATATATATATATATATATATATATATATATATATATATATATATATATATATATATATATATTTATATATATATATATATATATATTTATATATATATATATATATATATATATATTTATATATATATATATATATATATATATATATATATATATATATATATATATATATATATATATAATATATATATATATATATATATATATATATATATATATATATATATATAATATAATAAATATATATATATATATATATAATATATATAATATATATACATATATATATATATATATATATATATATATATATATATATATATATATATATATATATATATATATATATATATATATATATATATATATATATATATATATATATATATATATATATATATTTAGTTTTTCCAGGAACTTCGAATCAGAAGGGATAGAGTTACTAGGAGGTAGTAGGATAGTACATCAAATTATACTCTTAGCTATGTGCCTTGTGTTGAAAATTATGTGACGAATGATTTAAAATCGAGCACCGAATAAATGTTTGCTGCTAATTTTTATTA
>OY744477.1:153845789-153946595 GCA_963556175.1 Tipula confusa
TATATAAATATATAAATATATAAATATATAAATATATAAATATATAAATATATAAATATATAAATATATAAATATATAAATATATAAATATATAAATATATAAATATATAAATATATAAATATATAAATATATAAATATATAAATATATAAATATATAAATATATAAATATATAAATATATAAATATATAAATATATAAATATATAAATATATAAATATATAAATATATAAATATATAAATATATAAATATATAAATATATAAATATATAAATATATAAATATATAAATATATAAATATATAAATATATAAATATATAAATATATAAATATATAAATATATAAATATATAAATATATAAATATATAAATATATAAATATATAAATATATAAATATATAAATATATAAATATATAAATATATAAATATATAAATATATAAATATATAAATATATAAATATATAAATATATAAATATATAAATATATAAATATATAAATATATAAATATATAAATATATAAATATATAAATATATAAATATATAAATATATAAATATATAAATATATAAATATATAAATATATAAATATATAAATATATAAATATATAAATATATAAATATATAAATATATAAATATATAAATATATAAATATATAAATATATAAATATATAAATATATAAATATATAAATATATAAATATATAAATATATAAATATATAAATATATAAATATATAAATATATAAATATATAAATATATAAATATATAAATATATAAATATATAAATATATAAATATATAAATATATAAATATATAAATATATAAATATATAAATATATAAATATATAAATATATAAATATATAAATATATAAATATATAAATATACAAATATATAAATATATAAATATATAAATATATAAATATATAAATATATAAATATATAAATATATAAATATATAAATATATAAATATATAAATATATAAATATATAATTATATAAATATATAAATATATAAATATATAAATATATAAATATATAAATATATATATATATACATATATATATATATATATATATATATATATATATATATATATATATATATATATTTATATTTATATATATATGTACACAAATGTATAGTTATATATATATATATATATATATATATATATATATATATATATATATATATATATATATATATATATTTATATATATATATATATATATATATATATATATATATATATATATATATATATATTTATATATATATATATATATATATATATATATATATATATATATATATATATATATATTTATATATATATATATATATATATATATATATATATATATATATATATATATATATATATATATATATATATATATATATATAATATATAAATCATTAAATCTTATTGACTACCCTGTCACCTATATTAAAATTATTTTTATTTTGTAAATCCACTCTTCATACAACAACAAAACATAATTTCATATTCTGTGCAGCGGACAAATGAAAGTCAAGCCGGGTGACTCTTCATATTTGGTGCACATTCATATTTTTCTGTGTTTGGGCAATATACAAATCTAAATAAAACGAAATAATCAACTGTTTATAGCATAAACAAAAATGCTACATGTAGAGCTATATTGTTTGAGCAGATGGCAATTACTGCTTACAGATGGAAACGTTAAGTATCTATAATATTACTCAAAAATGTCTAAAAATTACACACCCAAAATAGTCAAATAAAGTTGTAATTTCCAGCATTAAAACAAGTGAATTGTTTTAAAGAATACATGTATATGAATAAATTAACTAAACAAAAAAGTACAGTCTGCTTTACTCAAAGTACCAAACAACGAGTATCATCGTCCAATACCATCTTAAATGCGTATCGAGCCGAATAACGATTCCGCAAACTCCACAGCTAACGGCGGCTGGTAGCTGTTGTGTTGGTCGCGTTACAGAACGCAACCAACACCACAGCCGCCAGCTACCGTGCGCTGTGGAGTTTGCGGAATCGCTATCGACTCGATATGCTTAAGATGGATTTGAAACGATGATTCGAAGATTTGATACTATAGTATAACCTGCAGACTGCACTGAAATATGAACAATTTTTTTTCTATATATATTTAACAAGGATGCATCAGTAGTTCTAGTGAATTATAAAAATTACATTAAAAAATGTATAAAAAATGTAAAATGTACGCAAAATATAAATCACTATACATATAAATAACATGAATACAAAATATAATACTACAATGTTAATACTAAAATACAAAATACTACAATATTAATACTACTACCACAGAAAAAGATATTATGAGAAAAAAATATTATTTGCTTTTGGTTGGAATCGAAACGCAATATATCACTGTATGCGATTAGGCCATAAACAAAAATAATTGTAGGGGAACGTAAAAATTACAATTACATTTAAATGCCGATTAGTATGAAAAATTGATATAATATACCCATCCCTCGCTTAACGAAAACTCTAATTAATTTGAACGAAATTTTGCTAATTAATTTCAAAATTAAACCAAAATTTTGGTTTACGTAATAAAATTTCGATTTACGAAATTTTTTACATATATATTTTACCTTTTAGAATTTCATTTTACGACATTTTAATTTACGAACTTTTTGTGAACGTATTAATTTCGTTAAGCAAGGGATATGTGTAAAAGCACCATCATCACCAATAAACAGGTTATTATAATTAAAAATAACAAAATCATAAATATATACGCAATAGTGTTGGTTTTGAAAATAATAATAAAATTTCCAACCATACCATCGCAAAAGCTGAGTGTATTAAAAATCATAACTGGTTTCCACAAAATATAAATGTTATGATCGAGTAATGTACATACACTTGTATTATATTAGAGTGATTACAATGGAATGAAAACTTGTATCGATCATTGTAGATGTATGTTGTGTTGTAAATCTAATACTATTTAATATTTTTGTAAATCTGATATTGTGTCATATTATACACATCTATCTTGCACAATAGTAAAACAAATTATCATACACAAATATATCTCGTCTATACAATTCAACCTTATATATACGCATCAGACAATTGATAGCCAGAAACCAAAATAAAATGCAAAGGCAAAAAGGTTTCATATGTACTATTATATATACTATAATGAGTATAATGTATAGTTTAAAATCGTAGTAGACTACGCCGCATTCAATATAATGATGGAAAATTTTTAATTGTGGAAAGGATTGCTGGCTAGGCTCTAATATTGTACAATAATTTGTATACAAGTTAAAACATCGGTCAGATTCAAAGATGCGAGATTGACAAGCATATCCTTCGACAACTTTTGGCAATATCTATGATTAAGTTCTGATAACGTTAAACTTATTTGATGTTTTTTGCTCGGGAAAATGGTAGATTACCTTATTTTTATCTATTGATGGAAAATTTATAAAACGGGTAAAGTTGTCATACCCTAAATATTTCACACAGTCGCGAAAAACATTGGCATTTGCTTCATTTTGTTTGTAACTTTTGATTTTCATAATTTTGAGTATCGCTACTAATGGAACATCGTCTATGTAAACACAACCCAAACAAAATAAAATGAAGCATTACACAAATTAAATGTTACTCTACGAAGTTCGTCCTGCGGCCTAAATGATTTTATGTCAAATGTTAAAATGTCAAAAAGTGGTGACATCAATGCCTCTACGATTTACTGGTTGAACTATGATTTTTGCTTAAAGACGTTCTTTGTAAATTCGGAATTGTAATAAGCTCATGTTAAATATTTTTTATTTAATTTGAAGAGCATGTGCAGAAAACCTGGTAGGAAAAATCTGTTTAGAAAAATAAACCGAATTCATTGCTTAGATTTCCACAATGCGTTCATGGCAATAACGCGATATGTGGTGGTTGCTAACTATTTAGACTAAATGTAAAATAATTTTTAGTATACCCTTTAGTACCAAAGCAGTTTCTAATATCGTTTCTATTATTAGCATTAATATAATGCAAGGCCAGCCATAAACGCATTTATCATAACGAAGACGAATTAGCAGCCTTTATTTCAGAGTTAACAAAAACATATTTCCAGAGAAATGCTTTTTGATAAGAAGGAAAAGTGTGCAATGAAGCGGTATTTGGACGGACATGTGCATATAACAATCACTTATGCGATAAATAAAGACGATAGCAGGATATATCTCGAGGACGAAACCGATGACACCATTTTAAAATGAAGATTGTTTCTACGCCCGTTAGCATGCTTGTGATATCCACGATTCAAATTTTTACAAGATAATCATCAATTATTACCGAACATCATGTTGAACTCCGAAGCAGCAGTAGGACAGCTAGAGACAATCTGGACAACACCAAATTTATTTCATGGCTTCAACCAGATAACCCATTTCAGAATCGGGCTGTTGGTATTGTCAATTTGTTAACTGGTTGTTTTGCGGATTCCAACATCACCTATGATAGTGCTTTAGATAAAGGTGAAATGCCACTGGAAACAATCTTTAACACAATGCCTAAGGAGAAAAATATCAATCGATTTAAAACTCCTACCTTCGATGGAAACAATTATGATGAGTTCCACACTTTTAAACATCTTTACGATACAGCGATTCACAATAGCCCATCCATAACTGACATTCACAAATTCAGTATTTAAAGGGACTCGTGACAGGAAAAGCAAGCAAGATCATCATGTATATTCCGCTAACTCGCAAAAATTACGTTGAAGCCTACCATAAAAGCTATGTAAGCTATTTTACAAAACTAGATCAGATCTACAAAGCACCTAATGAGAAGTTTATGAGAATTCCGTCAGCTGCTAATGGATCAACTACTGATATAAGAAATGTGTGTGATACCTCGGAGGAAGTCATTCGCACCCTTAAGTATTGAGAAATGAGGCGCAAACGAGGGATCCTTGCCTAATATACATTTTACTGTTAAAATTTGATGAAAAAATTCAGCGAAAGTGGCCAGAGACAACATACAAATCAGTCTAACGCGAAAATTATCAAATGCGCAAACCAGCAAGATCATCTTCATTCCATACATACAGCAGTCAAAATGTAACGAACGCCAACATAATGGATCAAGAACGAAAAATCCTCGTACCAGAAAGATCAAAGTCAAATACAGCTTGCTTGGAATGTGGTTCACTACACTTGCTTCATGAATGCGAGAAATTCCGGGAGTTACCAACCTTTCAACGAAAGGAATTTATTGCAGCTGTAAGCTATTTGCAGCTGTAAGCTATGTCTCAACATCGATGTTTTATTTGTCAGCGGAAGCATCACACTCTCTTTCATGATTCCCTGGAGTTGGATGGACACATTTGCAAATCTGGTCGGTCAATTGAACAAAATGTAAAGAAAATTTCAAGCTCAGAAGCAAAAGAATCTGGCAGTGCCTCTCATCAGACATATGATGCTGTGATTTGAAACTCAATTCATGTTATAGAGCATCTTTATTGCCGACCGCTTCAATAAGAATAATAGATAAATATGACAACCAACATTACTGTAGAACACATTTACATTTATTTCACTTAATGACAAGCTACAAGTCGGACCGACTATTTAATCCGATTTAATTAATATAATTATGTGATTCCGATTACATCAAGCAGCATTCACCGCCGATATCACACAAATGCTCAAATTGCCCATGAAAACTGCAAATAGCACCGAATAGTGTGGCGTGATAATCCTCACAAGCCACTAAAACATATTCATCTTCTGACCGAAACATTTCGAACAGCTTCTCCTCCATTCCATGCCACAAGAGCCATTCACCACCAACTTGGAATAGAGAACCTGTGAGTTATACCAAAGCAGTCAATGCCCTAATAAATGAGAGATAATGAAACTTTGGTGGAATTATACGAGGAATCGGATCACAAGGTCTTGGGACTGCATTGAAATACTCATATCGACTGTTTCCGATGAAAAGTTAATATGCCAGAACCTCTTACAAAGCTTACAAAACGTTGGCTTCTGTCAGATGCCTCCCACCTCTTCAACCCGTTTGAATAGTTATCACCTGCAACGATAACCGAAAAATAATTTTTTCAGTTATAGCTACTGCAGCTTGGGTGGGACGATGAGCTCCATCGAGCTTCCGTCGGAGCTATACAACATATTGATGGAAATTGAAGGTATTCAGATACCACGATTTATGCTGGATCAACCATGGAAATACATGGATTTTCCTATGAGAGTAAGACAGTTTATTTGGCGGTAGTATATATAGTCGCGACAGAGATTGTAATGGAAATGAGCATGTTAACCTCATGGCTTCAAAACCCGAGTCGGTCCAATTTCTCCAGCATGAAAAATGCAATATTTTAGCGTGGACAGAAACTGAAATTGTTCTTGATTGGCTGACCAAGATTCCTTGTCATCTGCTAGTTTTTGTCGGAATCAGAACCGCAAAAATTCTCGAAACAATTTTCAAATCTATATGGGCCCACCTTCGATTTGCAGATAATCCTGCCGATTGTGCCTCCAAGAGGATTCTACACACGGAACTTATCAATTATAACCTATGGTGACATGGACCATATTGGCTGCTAAAAACTAGAGAAACCTGGCCATAGACCAAAATTAAATCCTTTGCAGAGGCTATTGAGACTCCTGACACAATCAAATGTCACGCAAAACAGGTTCATCCATGTTTATTTGAAATGTTAATAAAACGGCACTCATCAGCCCTCATGCAAGTGTTCTTGCAAACGAGTGCCACGAAAGAGAATATTGCAACCTGCGGAGCGCATTTAATATATGGACTATAACATCACCAAATAGGCTCCACTAGAAGATGCAAGATATCCTGCTTACAAAAGAGTATAATTGATAATCTTTAGTTACATTCTAAATTCGATTAAGCATGTCTCCACCAACAAAGGTAGCTGCAGATTAGCATTCATTTCGGTTATACTATCAAGTTTAAGCATGGCTAGGAAATGCATTGCTATACCAGCAGATTAGGAAAGGTGATCGGCCAAAAGTAGTTTTCTGTAGAGGTGGGTTTTTTTTACTAAAAAACTCTCTTCCAGTAGAAAATGACCCTGTAAAATTTCGTTTCTCTTGTAATTTATATATATATATATATATATATATATATATATATATATATATATATATATATATATATATATATATATATATATATATATATATATATAAATATATTTATATATATATATATATATATAAATATATATATATATATATATATATATATATATATATATATATATATATAAACCAAAAATTGTGTCATTGTATAGTTTTATCGTTATAGAGATGCAACCTACAGTAGATATTTTCAGCATGTTACCTGGAAATTTATTTTTCAGCTTAGCATGACCAACAATTTGCAGCAATATTAACCTTTTTTTAGGCAGATTTGTAGACAAAATTATTATTATTAGTTACCTAGAAATAAAAAGAAAAATCTAGAGTTAGACAAATTCAAATACTGCAACAATCAAAATTAAGTTAATGATCAAAATAGCTTCATTTCTAAGAAAATTTCATCATGAAAACAATTTTCCAGCGGATAAGTCCATCACAGTGGAAATATAAAAACTTGAATCTATTTTTAGTGCTCGTATATATCTAATACAAATATATTAGGTCTTTGCCTTTCTCATTTTATTTATTTATTTATTTGGAAAGTAGTTAAATTTATAATCTTTTTTTATAGATAATGAAATCTAATCTTTCGATTATATATAATTCAGAATTAAGTCTAAATTTAATATACTGTACCGGAAAAAACTTTATTGATTTTGGGTGGTCTATAAAAAAAACTAACATCCCCCGACGACCTAATTTAATCGAGAAGTGGCAAACACATATACACATAAAAACACTTTATAAATTAATTTTTAATTGGTTTTTAACAATTTTATTATCATATTGTATATTTTCACAGCATAGTGAACTGACCTTGAAATTTATCCACACTGAACTCTTTACATATTATTCGTTTTATGTATATATGGTTTGTTCGAATGATTAATGCTTTTTTTGAAATGAACTGTACCAAAATTTAATTAATTGCGCGAATCTAATTGTTAGTCTGAGTAAATATAAAGAGTTTCCCAAAACTAAACTATTTTTTATAATGCAAGGTAAAAAGTACCACGTTGTGATATCATGATCTTAAAAAAATGCTTTTATCGTAAAGAAAACGTTTTGTTCTTCAGCGGACAATGATCGATCAAATTACGCAAAATTCAAAGCTTACTTGAATTTTGGGATACCCTATATATAAAGACCTAAATGAAAATGTTTGTGGATCAAATCAAATTAAAAAAAAAATTAAACGTCAATTGGAATAATTATGAAGTGTTTTTTATGAGGGCTTGACCTTCACCGACAAATTAATTAAGAAAAATTATTAGACCAATTTCATCATTTCCGTTAACATACAATTCTCTATTTAGTATTATGCTGGGCATGTATATCTTGGTGATTTATCTCTTTATTTTCTTATTTTCTATAAATTGTTTGTTTACGATAATTTATGGCAAAATATTGTATTATGTATATGTGCTGAAAATGTATAGGCCTTAAGGAAGAATTCACTGCCATTTAAATGAAAAAATCAACATTAAATGTTTATGATAAAAGTATAAAACAGATGTAGGGTTATCTTGATAACTAAATTCATTAACAGGGTCGAACATTGTCTAAAAATGGAATTTTTGGGTGTTTCATATTTACTTGCGTTGCAAATTCCCCTTTTGCTAAAATTAACCATTTTATTAAACAGGTTTCATATTCTGTCATATATATTGATAAAGTTTGTCTCATTTTAAAATGCTTTTAAGTAAAATGCTTTTGAAGTCAAGTCGATTAGATTGATACAGTAACCTGCCAAAATAAGAGCTTACTTAAGTTTTAATTTTTTATTTATTGTACCGGCTAGTACAAATTGATGAGTTACATCTAAGTACTTTAAAGGAAAAAAGTTTCCTCAAAGGGACACTATCTACCTAAAACTACAGTTTTTTTTCCAAACAGATTCACATAAAACATGCAAAGTACATCGCTTCCATTCAGAATTGCATATATACTTTACTGTTTTCTCAAGTATATACAAGGCTTTTCGCTAGCATATTGTCACCTACTAAATAATGACCTTATACTTTCACAAACTTGAATGAACTAAGACATTATCTCTAAAAACACGCTGAGCTGAGTTCCCTTTTTCCAATTGATTAAATTGGTACCTCTTATAATGAGACTTTTGATACCTTTTTGTTTTAAATCTTTTTTCCGCAAAGTGATCAAAGGACCTAAGGTTCTAATTGAATTAGAATTCAAACTCTTATAAAACGGTTCCCAGACAATCGATGCTAGACCAAATCTAATTTTACAAAATCGAAGTGAAACATCCAAAAACATCCTTTCTTTTCTAAAATATTTTTCCATGAGCAAGGGTATGTAAGCCACTAGAAATGCCTCCCATATCAAAACAAGATGTGAATTGAGCCGATTGTTTAGTGACGTGGAAACTAAATTGAGAATGCGCACTACGTGGTTACGCCACCGTTACTAATTTGTTGAATACCAAAACTTATTGTGTCCTATATGTGGTTTGATATCAAAGTAATGGAAGATCTAATAAAATCGTCACCTATTTGGATTCAATCTATCTTTGGAAAATTCCCTACTATAATTTTTTGATGACGTGTTTTTTTTTAAGCTGAAACTTTCAATAGTGCTTAAATTAGTAACCCTCCCCTCTCTTGTAGGTGGGAACATTTAAATAGGAACCACTACTTTTTAATGTGGATTCGGATTCTCTGGCTTAAAATAAGTAAGTCGGTTAGTTAACTTTGGCGGAAATCGACTAACCGGAAGTGGCTGAATTATTTATTTTTTTAAATTATTTATTTTTTTGTTTATGTTTTTTATACAACATTTTTGCACTTAACAGTTTCCTCATATGAGTGCTGTCTTTTTTGAAATATGGACACAACAGGAAAAACTTCATATGGAAGCAGCCTTTTCCGATTAGCCGATTTCCGAAATAACTCACTTATTTTTGGCCGGAGAATTCGAATCTGTAATAAAAATAAGAGGTTCTTATTTTAATTTCAAAGTTACCCACCTACAAGGTGGGGTCACTTACAAGGAAGGGAGGAGGGTTTTGAGATATCTGAAGTTTTTAAAATAGTGGTATTATTGGTTTGTTTGGAATAGCAGAAGAGTTGATGTTTTTTTGCCGATAGTTGATGAAATTGTTTAAAATTATCTTTAAATCGATCACTTTTTCATCATTTCTTTTGTGCAATGTCTCCAAAATACATAAAAACAGACAGTTTTTTGAAGGTTTAATTTTCTGACTCATTTTTCCAATTTGAGCAAAAACCAAATATTTTTCAAAACTACCTTCGAATGAATTTTTTTTTTGTAATACATTCCATCGTGTAATATTTTTTCATCTCATTCACTAACACATTCTTAGTGTAATAAAAACGCAAATCCCTCATGATGTTTTTGCTGATGATGATTCTGTTTGATGTTATCATGTTTTTTTCTAAATTTTGGACATTTGCAAATTTTAGTTTAAATCTCTCAATTTTAATGGACTACCCATAATGTGTTTTCCGGCAGTTTTGAAGGATGCATCATGTTTTTACTTTGTATTGGTTTGATTAATTAAAATGTTGATTTATGGCATAAACTTCAGAAATCAAATGCCTTGTCCCTCTTGTGGAGGCCTTCTTAATATTTGACAAACTCATTATTTATTTAGAATTTGGCTCCAAAGCTACTGTTTATCATAAGTAAGCTCCAAAAAGTGGAAGGGAAGTAAATTGGAGGTATTTTAGGACCTCTAAAAATTAAAGTCATATTCGTTACACAAAAGTCTATAGCTAAGCCTTGCTCACATTTTGGAAAAATTTACAAACTTTTATGTGATAAGGTCGATGCAAAAAACATATTTATTTGATTTTTCGCATTAAGAGGACTTTATTCGGGAGTGGATAAGCGAACAGGAGGCTATGAAAAAGAAGATGATGCTGTTTTTAATGTCAAAAACAATTTGCACGAAGATGAAAAGATTTTTTAAATGAGACCCTTGTATCGGACATGGAAATTAATCAGGCCTTTGAGCAGGTTTAGGCAGAGTATATGACAGCAGTGGAAGTGCCACAAACAAATGAAACGCATCACCTCTAATATGTAAGAGA
Organism: Tipula confusa; assembly: GCA_963556175.1. Lineage (NCBI taxonomy): Eukaryota > Metazoa > Arthropoda > Insecta > Diptera > Tipulidae > Tipula > Tipula confusa. The sequence continues at coordinate 153,857,049 of OY744477.1, forward strand.
CAATAAATTTAATGCACATATTTGCCAGGTTTGAAAAAGAAGGTTCAAAGTGGAACAAAAATGTACTACCCACTATATATGCGGTTCAGTAGTGGCCTTGCCATTTAAAGCTCGATACTAATCAAATTGTTTAAAAATGTTACATTTAGGAAAGACCTTACCAAAAAAAAAAAAAAAAAAAAAAACAGCCGGTGTAAGCCATAATAACATGCAGCATGGGTCCATTTTGTAGAAAATTATATATTATCAAATTTTTAGAGCAACGATGTCAAAGTGCCATTTCATTGTTATCTCTTGATTTTTACGTTTTGATAACAGTCGTACCAGTATATATCTAACACAATCCGATAAAGCTGTGGTATTTGGCGATTATTAGAAGTTTTAATATGAATGTTTGCAAAACAGTTATTGACCACATGCATTGTGTGGTATCACTGTGATAGACAAACACTTATTCCGCTACTGAGAAAGTACAAAGTTCATGCAATATATTCCATCCAAATTCGTGCGGTTTTGAATTATACTATGTTAAGCATGTGATGCAAAAGCCCATTATCTATTACGAGGCAACATTAATTATAAAAAGTTACTTTATATATATATCGCCTAAGGTGCAAAATAAAACATCACGGCCCGTCCATACATCAGAATTTCTTTACCGCACGAAAACAACATACCCATATGTCCTAAAAAAAAAGAATAGAAAAGCCGCGATTTTTCTGCCAACTGTACATTACGACATTAAGGTGATTGATGCTGTACAAAATGCAGAAATAATGATGTTCTACAGTAAAACTGATGGTGTAGATTTAATGGATCTAATGCAAGTTATATAATTAGCAAGTTATATAATTTGTCCAATCATGGCGTCAAAACCTTGAAAGATGACCTACCAGTTAAGGAAAGAACAGTAAGGAGTTTTTAATCCAAAAGCTAACAGAAGAGAATTAGATTTTTTTAAATAAAGGCATTAAAATTCGCCTCTAATCAGATAGTTTTATATTCAAATCCACCCTTCCAGCTCTTTTCTTTAAGAGAAAAGAGTAGACCATTTCTGTTACCATTTTAGTAAGAAAAAACTATTTAAAAGTTTTAAATATGTTTTAAAACTCTTGTTTAAAAAGATTTTGCCAGAATTTTTACACATAAATCAACTCTGCCAAACCTTAACTTATAAATTGTTAAAACATCTATAAGTCAAGCATATAACAAGATAACAAAGACAATTTTTACATCCCATTCAACTCATGACACGAAAATAAATTTACCATTATACCACATAAAAAGTAGCACATTTTGCTCCACCCCATATATACTGAGCCATGAACGAAGACATAAGAATTTTAATCCGTTTAACTTGAACTTAGGTACATAATATATTCTTTCTAAATGTAATATTTAATTTGAAAATACTTTGAAAAATTATTTTCATTTCATGAAGAGAAAGTAAAAAAAAAGTCAATTGGTAAACCAAAATCAAACCGTATACCATCAGGTGCGCTTTTGTAACATAACAAGAAGTTTTTTTTTGCCTCAAACTTATTTATTTTTGTTTTTAATATTTGCAAAAAGCAAATATAAGAACTCGTAACGTAAATAAAGTATAACAACAAAAGAAGTTTAATCATAAAATTGTTAACTTCCGGATTTTGTATGTCATCTTGTATATAATATATTTTATGCAAAATAGGTATTGCAAAAATTTATACTTTGATAATTTTTTTATTTTTGTTTGATATTTGGTTGAACACATCTGTGACATGCTGATTTGTAATATTTGGCAAAAATACATTTTTAGGTAAAAATCATTTAAAAAAAACAATCTAATACGAATAATTTCTAATTAACTTGCATCATCCGCAGTTAAAAAAAAGTTTGATTAACTTTTCAATTTGTTTAGCGTACACGTACGAGTAAGCACACCAGATTACCCTAATAAGAAAAACCAATTACGTAATATTGTATTGAAATCATAAATATATTCAATTTCACCCCTAATTCATATGGCAATGTATTTCATTGTATTTCATCGTACACGATCTAACTTCAACACTATTTCGAGAATCAGATTTTTTTATAAGGGTGTGACATTTATTATATATATATTTATTGGCCACTGTGGTCGGAGAGTAACCACATGCTTTGTTAAATATTTATAAACAAACCTGACATGATAAACGACATCAAGTAGTTGCTCAACATAAGTTGCATATATAAGCATCTAAGTCGAAGAGTTGCTTAGTATATAGGTATAAGAAACCATAAAAATCGAGTTACTCCAGAGGGCAATAGATGTCAGTAATAAACTATTATTTAACGAAGCATCCTTTGTTATTTGGACGGGTAAAAACTAATCAAACAAAATATAAATATAAGTATTTTTGTATTAAAAACTAGCAGCCATAAGAAGAGCAAGTCATTATAAAAAGTTTAAGTAAAGTATTATACAAGCCTACTTTATCTTTGGAGTCACTTATTTTGAAACCACGATGCGTGCGTAATATTCATACGTAGTTATGTTGGATAAGAAGAGCAAATACCGAGTCTAACGGAATATTCAAATAACTTTAGATCGAAACGCCTACTATATTTTTCTCTAAAAAACATTGGCGCCAAAACTGAGACTTGATTTTTCGATTACGCTTATCGTACAGTGAGTTTTAAGGAAATGGAAAACTTGAAAAAACAAAGTGGCGTTTTGAAAGGATATATATAACAAAGCTAGTAGTTTGAAAAAGGTCACTATATAGATGAGGTTCAAGTAAAGTAAGAAAGAGGTCAGAAGTTGTTATGTAAATTTTAATAAATCGAAAAGAAAAAATTCAATCTCGATAGTAAAGCAGAGTCAGATTTTCCAGAATTTGAAGACAACTATTACTGAGTTCTAGAACATTTGTGTAAAACACAGCGCGATAAACGGCACTTATTCGACACCTCCTAGTTCGTGATGCAATCTAAAACAAAACACTGCAGAAGCTGATTTTACGATATAATGGAAAGTTTTACACAATGAACGCGTTTATAAAAAAGACAGGGTGCAGCCGGCTTAATCACAACAAAATGCTGCTAGTTTTTAAAAGTTGCAGGCGCATTGAATTCACAAAATATTAAAGGCGCGTCAAATGCAAGTGCTAAAAAGCACCAGACTCATTTGTACCATCAAAAGTTTTATTTGTGTTCAAGTCATGCAAGCGGAACTTGCAGCACAATCAAACTTCCACCATGATTCCCGTGAAAGAACTTGGTGGAATTGGAATGTGAACAACAAGGGGTTCCACCGAACTAAAAGTTGCATCTCAATAGTCGATCGTAAAATAATAAATAAGTTGCATCTGGCTGATCCAACAAATATTAACCCAAGCTAAATAGACGTGATTCCATGGACTTCATATCTTTTTTAGGGCATTAAAACTTCAAAATTTGATGTTACCATAAAGCAGCTTAACAGCGGTTCAAACTACTTTTGGGTTAATATAGTTGCCGGGAAAACGTAGAAAATAACTGAATGCTCTATGCGCTATTACAAATCACTTGGAAAGAAGAAAAGCATATCAGAAACCATTAGGAGAATTCTAAGAAATCAGTTAGCTAATGATTCTTTTCAATTAAGCAATTATGTAGTTGGTTTGGAACATTGCACCATATTGCACTATACTGCATGTAATAATAAGGCAAAAATTTGAGCGTAATCTGGAGTGGTTATACAAGGTAATCATGGCAGAGTATTAGAAACAAGCAGCACAACAACAAAATTACGAACTGTATTTGATGCATCGAGCAAGTCATCTGTGGGTTATCATTTAATGATATATTATGGTCGGACCCACCGTAAAACCACCGCTGGTCGATATTTTACTTTGATTCCTTCAGAATAAGTTTGTATATTTTGCGGAGACATACAAAATATATACCGGCAGGTGTGGATTGACAGCAAAGATCAACAATCACAAAACATTAAATGGATCATTATAGCAATCAACATCAAAAAACCGTATTTGAACTAGAGATGCTCATCAACTTTTTAGAATGCAACAAACAAAGCAAACGCACATTATTGTCGGACGCCAGTTGCACGTTCGATCCACTTGGTTAACTGTCCTCTATAAAAGTCTGGATAAAAATATTGCTCCAAAATCTTTATATGGAGAATATTAGCTGGGATAACAAACTGTTTCTAAGTATACGGAAGGCATGGACGATCATTATAGAAACGACTTAATTGAAATACCAAAAGTGTGAATTTCAAGATGGTTGGATAATTGGAGTTAACGACACCAGTCACAGAAGCACATATTATCACATCCAAATCTCGTTTGACACAAATAAAACAATTTAGTGTACCATGGCTAAAACTGATGGTTGTTCTGCTGTTAGCGAAAATGATAAAGCTGGTGGATGAATCACTGACTGTCGACGTTACTAAAATTTCATTATCACCGATTCGCTATAATTGTTCTGGATTGGGTATTGGTACATCAAAGACAGTGAACAACATTTGTGGCATAGGAGAATTGGTCAGCAACAAGCTATGGTGGTGTAGACTTCTTTGGTTAATCGATGTAGAACAACTATCCAGAGAAATCCAACTACAAGGTGTGCTGCATCAAAAGATGACATTGGAAGAAAAGTTATATATGAAGATATTTGGGTGGAGTTGAATGGCCAGAAAATATTGGATGGTATAAAAACAATAAAATCGGAGAAAGATTAGATCATAGTACATAGAAATCATTTCTTGCAAACATTCAGGAATGATCAGGAATATTACGAGATCAGGAATTTTATGAAAATTTGCTTTATAATCTGCGAGACTGTTGTCTAAACCGATAAAAATGGGAAGCTCGGAATCAAAACCAATTAAGTCCGATTGGTTAAACAGTACTAGCCAGCAGTGGCCTGTAAAATTTCTTTATTATCATTTTAATGATAATCGTGTGTTCGACAACACTTTGAACCATATTACAGATTCATAATGTAAAACAACCCTAAATATTTTTTTTATATCATATGTACGAGAATATCTTACACGTATATTATATAAAAGTGATTATAACAATAAACAACCCTTCAATTTAAAAAATCAAAAAAAGAAAATTGGAAAATATTTTTTAATTATTATCATCGTACCAAGAGGAAAAAAACCACCTCTCACCAAAAAAAAAAAAAAAATAAAATTTTATGATATTAGGATTTATACCAGAAAAAAAAAATGTTTTTTTCAATCTGATAACACTAAAGTTTTTCTACGCCCCCGTTCATATGACTAAATTAATTTTGTCGTTTATTGATTTTCGGTTGTTGTCACATTTATATATGTGTGTTATGATGAATTGAATCTGTTGATATATCATGTGGGTGCGATGTATCTGTAATTATTTTTATCTTCGTCGAATTTTCTTTGATTGTTGTTCACGAGTGGGTTCGTTTACTTTTATTTTTAACAAAATATAAGAGCCAACTGAGATTCTTATTGAAATTTATTACTGGATTTGAAAAGCCTAAATATTTAGTGGGTGAAAAACGAAAACAATTGATTGACGTTCAGTTGAACACAGTATTATAAGCTGGTATTGAAATATGTCAATTGAAACAGCAGCAAGTGAATCGATTGACACAAGTTAAGATGTATGAGTATCCTTTAGATGGTGGAGGTGATCCCACTTAATCTAAAGGAAAAGGTCAAATTGACCAGAAGGATAATCAAACTTTTTGGTTCGTCTTTTCTATTTTTGGCCATTCTAATCAATTTTTGGGTGGCGCAAATACTATAAGATGTTAAATGTGTTACATATCAAAGATAGTTCGAAATAATGATTCTGCGATGTTTGGGCGATTGTTTCTAGTTGATGTCTAGCAGTATATTTTAATGCCAAAAAGCTTACAAAGTTCTAGTTTGTATGATGAATGAACGTGCCGTTTGGACCCTGAAAGTAAATTCTGAATTTCTAGGTCAAATTTGAGAGTGTCTCAACTGTAGTTCGATCGTTTTTGGTTATGGGAGATTATGTATCCGCAGCAACCTAGTTTGGTCCGCGAACATGCTGTTTTTCTGTGGAGAATTGACTTGTCTAACCCGCAAGTGGCGTGGTTGCCTTAGATTACGTTCAGTTTTAAACTAGTCGCGATGTAAATAGCATAAATAAACAACTTTCGACCAAATACCGGAAGTGTTCGATAGTCAAAGATAGAGCAAGTAATTCGCTGTTGAATGCTAATATTCCATTAAGAGTAATCTAGTGTCTGAGAAAATCAAGATTATTTGCGTCAAATATACATTTGGTGGCCTTCATATATGAGTATCAAACTCCACTAACCTTTGGAATAGTTGTGTCATATGTGCAGTTTTTGTTGTTACTCAGTATGCGGTGCAACAAGGATGCCAAAATATAAATAAAACCAAATCAAATTCACGAACCACTTCTTTATGAATCGCTGAAACGTTTATGCGGTGTTTCGTGTTCCGAATGGCTTTCGAGTAAATGCAAATAGAATGCATTGAATAGTTTGGGATTTGCGGTATTGGATAGCGATAAGGTGTAGTCGTCATGGACACTGGAAGATGGCATTAAGGTACTATGTGATGGACCATGTAGTGTAGGGCTGGTTTGTTCTTATTGAACTACGCAAAGAATCCGAAAAGGATTTTGCTTTAGTAGCATGCCATAGCCGTTTGTAATCAAAAAGGAAATTAGCGTTAGGGAATTAAACGAGGTTTTTGTGGCATTAAAGGATAGCATAGTCGCTGATGAAGTCGAATTTGTACAAGAACTTAGTGCTAATGATTGGACGATTTACTGATGCTAAAATAAAAGAATGCATTGCACTTATGTTAAGTCGTCAATATCTATCCTGGAGCAACTTTGTTTGAATGCATTGATTGCAACCAAACATCAATTATAGTGACGCAATGTCCTATGTACTAATGAAATACGAAGTCGACGAAGATTTCAGAGATGATAACGCCTCAATGGCTTCAACATCGACAGAAAAAACAATGAAAACTTCAACTCATGAAGATACACCAAGAAAATTCAGATCAAACCAGGAATTCCTTAAAAATTTTTTCTCAGTTGAAGTGGAGGCACACACCTACAGAAGTAATGAAGACAAAATAACAAGCATAGTAATAAGTGAAGTACAATACACATTTAAAGAACTTGAAAAAGCACATGTCAAAAATATGATAAATATAGAAAAGGTGTAAAAATAAACTGCCATATCATCACGGTAGAAAATAAAGAAAAATTGAAAACTCTTAAAAATTTAAAACAAATCTGCCAACACAAAATAACATTGTAGCCATTAAGAAAAACTCCCGTGATTCAGTGCAAGAGGTGTCAAAGAATCGAAGACGTAGCAATAAATTGTGCATACTAGTATATAGATGTGTCAAATGCGAAAAAGTTATTGATCCAGTGACATGCTCGAAAACAGACTGCAAAACTATAATTTACTGCGTAAATTGCAAAAAAGTGGTGGTCATGGTCATGATACTGGAAGATGGCTTTCAGGTACTATGAATGAACCACATTATGTTGGACTAGTTTGTTCTTATTGAAATCTGCAAAGGCTCCGAAATGGATATTTCTTAGCATGCCATAGTCGTTGTTGATCGAAAAGTGAATAAATGGTGAATTAACTGTAATTTTTGTGGCATTAATGAACAGCTAAATCGCTGAATCAACCAACTGTTTATTTTTTAAAGTCATCTAGAAGTTTAAATTTGCAAAATAATTCAGCGCCAATGACTAGACAATTCACTGATGCTGAAATTAAAAAAAATTTGTAATGGCTTTAAAAAACTACATAAGGGGTTACATAAGGGGTAAATCATCCCAGTTATTTTTCTAGCTTGAAACTCATTTAATTTATTTTTCCCCCAGACTAAGAGCCATTAATGTGACTAATTAAAATTAAGTCGAAAAAACATCTATTATTAAGACCCATAGTTTGTGTTATGGCATATACCGCTTTATTAGGTCAATGTCTGATTTATAAGGACGATCTTAGTAATAAAACAAATCAAAAAAATCGACTGCATAAATATTACATTTTTGCAATTGCTTAAATATAAATCACGTAAATAATTGCATGCAGGAAGAAAATACTCAATGAATCGCATTCAAATTATCACTTTTACAAATTATTGTACATTAAATCTGGTGATGAATATTCTGTTGAACAGAACTACATATAGTGTTATAGATTATATTATTTTCTAACATTACACCAATATAACAAGATTTTTTTTTGTGGCTACGAAATGCGGACCGATAAAAATTCATTTACGCCAAAGTACTATACATATTTCTAGATTTACTATCTCACTATGGATGTAGGCGCACGATATGGTAAAAAACAACTCAATATTATACGAATATATTATAAAATTGGGGGTAAAATTGTTAATATAATAACCGTTTGTATATTCACTCCCTTATCAAGACAACACATCTCCCTTGATAAGAAGCGAATTACAAACGATTATTATATAAGATTTCTATTAAGTAAATGATCGTTTAAATTTGATTAATACGTAAAGATACAAGTAAAGATACAATCAAATTGTAATTTTTTTGCCGGCATAAATTTTGCATTAAAATGTCGAAATGTGAAAGCTTTAGGGATACAATATGCTATTGAACTGGGTTTTTTACAATATAGTTGAAAATTATGAATGATATTTGTTTTGATATATAGCCATTATATATTAGTTAATGTCCAACTACAGTTTCATCCTCCTATTTGCAGATACAATTTTAAGACCAATTTGATACTCAATAAACTCTTATTACCTATATTTACACAATTTATTTTTACTCCGATACAAAATATAAAAGGTGCTTTCAGTTTAACATAATTTGATCGGCATATATATCAAAGGTACATTTTTTGCATAGGGATAATTCCCTTAATGGCTTACACCACGACAATATGGTGGGCTAAAACCCTTTATTAAAATGGATTTAAAGACTGAATGAATGTAATTTACAATAAATATTACACTCGTCACGTATGCAACCGGTTTCAATTTATTTTCTCAATGCATTATGGTCAGATAAAACTCTGACCGAGAAAACATTACATGTAAATATAAAACAAAATGTAATCTTCTCGGATTGCTTGTTTCTTTAAGTAGGCGTTTAGGCTTCTTTGAACACTTGTAAACTAAATATTGTGGGAAAGACGGACGAATCTATTTTATTTCACAGAGAGGTGACTCTAGAGAAAAACCGGTATTAGGTATTGGTTACAACCAAAACGAGTGGCAGTCCTCGCTGGTATTAGAGATTTAATTTCAGAAGAACAGTGACCAAAGTAATATTTGTAAAAAAGCGATAAGGCACCTACTGTGCGTCTGTAATTTTATGAGTCAATTGATAAAGCTATATTTTTGTCGTTAATCATATGAATAAGCTTTTTTTGTAAAATAAAAGTTACAGCGTCTCATGAAATCCAAATACTGAAAAGCTTTTTTTGCAATATAGAATATATATATATATATATATATATATATATATATATATATATATATATATATATATATATATATATATATATATATATATATATATATATATATATATATATATATATATATATATATATATATATATATATATATATATATATATATATATATATATTCTTTCCAAGAAAGATCACTCGAAAAATCTAAATCCAACATTTTAAGAGAGGAAGACCTATTAATTTGAATGCCGTTTATTATGAGTGGAACATGATTCAGAATTTTGGTTTGTGAAACAAGAGAAGCTTAGAACTTCTGTGAATTAAATTATACCCTATCAAATTTGCCCCATTCAATGACCTTGTCAATGCAAGAAGTGAACTATTCATAATTTGACTTAGGCTCTTAAACTCAATAGAAGCAGATACTGTGGTATCATCAGTGTAAGAATGGATATCACATGATGCCAATGTAAAAGTTTTATGGTAGGCACCAAAGACACCAGCATTGATTTCATACGAGTCGGTTGAAATACCGTTTAATACTATATATATATCTTGATCGATAGTCCAATTAAATAACTCTAACATATCTAGAGATACGACACTTGACTCATCATATTTTTCAATATTTTTTCCCTAAACATGAGTTAAATAACCAATAAGATCACCTGAAGAGCGACTCTTACGAAACCGATATTAAAATATGATAAAAGCGCGTGTTGTTCGAGATAGTTCATAATGTGAAAATTCATTATAAATTCCATTACTTTAGATAAGGTCAACAACAAAGCAATTGGGCGGAAATTGGAAGGAGAAATTTGGTCACCTTTCTTAAAAACCGGTGGAATATTTGCTGTTTTCCAAATAGAGGGCAAAATGCGAGAGTACAATGACAGTTTATACAATTTGGTAAGAGGTTTAGCTAGAGATACATGACAGTCGAAAATACGTTTTGGGCATCGATTTATTCTAAATTTGATAAGATTTTCATTAGAAGGATTACTGGGATAAATTAAATGTGCACATTTTTTTTCGAAGATAGCAGACCTATAAATTGGATTAACCTTGGTGTTTATGACCGAAAAATTCTACGTTGTTCTATAACTGGCTACCCGGGTAGCCATAGAGTTATTTTCTTGTTTTTAGTCGAAACGTTTGAAAAATAATTACGTTGGTGCATGTTTTCTTTATTTTTGGGTTGCTCAAAGTGTAACACATTATAAAGGTGTTTGTGCAGTTTTGGAAGTAGACAACTGCACTGAAGGTAAATGCTACCTAAATCATTGGACAGAAATGATTAAAATTCGATCGTAGAAGATAACGTACAAAGAGCGGGTCTCACGCTCAATGTGAGATAAAATTCATGGCGAACTTATTAGAATAGCTCGACGAACAAACTTTTATGGAGAAACCTATCAAAATATACATTGATTCAAAATTAGTTTTGGATTGGACAATGAGTAATAAGCAAAGTACTTGAACGAAACACACAAAAAATTATTCTCACGTCAAATTATTATTCGAAGACACGATAGTGAACGAGGAGCCAAAAATCATAAAAAATGATGCTGTCAGCAAAACGATGTACGGTAATTGGATCAAAAAAAAAAAAAGAAAAAAAAGTAGCATTAAGCTTAATTATTTTAAGTTTAGCACCAAACCAGGCGCTAGTATTAAAAAGTATCAAAAACTCAAAAACACTCTAAGAAACACTAAGGCCACGGTTCCCAAGGTGCTACTGAGGACAAGTTGATGGATTTAACTCTCGAATTAACCCGAATAAAAACAAATGTTTGGATTAGACAAATCAATCACCAATCGAGAATTTGGGGAGGCCTGCAAGAAAAGTACGATGTGATAACTATACCACTAACCATAAATCGGGGGATAATATTTACGGAAATGCGACAAGCGGTAATATCATTCAAAACAAAAACTTAAATGGAGCTTCAACAGAAATGAATGTGCACCGAACCAATTATAAGCGAATATAAGTGGAAATCAAAAAACTTGTTTTGTGTGTAATAAACCAGGACAAATACAGAAAAATTGTTAGTTTAAAAATAAAATAAATAATTCAAAAACTGTGAGTAATAATCCTAAACACCGATACACGTATATTAATCAAAACAAATAATACAAGAGGGAGCAAGATGTAACACAAAGAAGTGGAAGTGAATTTGTCCTCGCTGTACCTACCACTCAAGAAAATTAAGTATGGATGCTAGACTCTGCATCCATTACTGTTAAAAACTTTTTTGTGCTTGACATTTTTAACATTAATATTATGAAAAATAATAACAAAATTAATAAAAGTATAAGTTTGGCCTTCTCTAACTATAAATAACAAATAAATCATTGAAACCACTTCGCTATTGAATTTCTTAGACAAAAAGAATAAGATTAGTAAATTGATAAAGCTATACTTAAGCAATACTAAATTGTTAAAATATTTTAGTAAACTATCCAAGCTATGGACTAATATGGTAAATGCAGTCAAGGTTAATTACTACAATTTTAATTTTCGTTTATATAGTGGTAATACTAGTGCCCAGTGGAAGTTTGTCGACTCTATTAAAAAGAGTCATCAATAAAATCTTAAAATTGTTACCTCAGATCTAGATATTAGTAATGAGTTCAATAAGCATTTCTTTGAAATACTTATACCAAGCTTTCTTCTCAGATAAAGTCTTGCCCGATCTTTAATAATAACAGTAATAGGTTAATCTCTATACTGATTTTTCTTCTCACACCAGTTTTTATTTTTATCCTTATATGGATAGAAATGTAGTGCTCTGTTGTATTAATGATTTGAAAAATAAACATTCTATAGGATGTGATCACTTAAACAGTTGTTTAGTAAATGCGTTAGTACATATTTTTAATCTGAGCTTCTGTCTTGGCGTTTTCCCAGACCAATTAAAATCTTCAGTTGTAATACCTGTTCCTAAGAATCGATCGACTATGGATCGCAATAATTACCGCCAAATATCACCCTTACCAATTATATCTAAAATATTTGAGAAGTTAGTTAAGCAACGTTTAATGACTTATTTCAATAAGTTTATTATCTTGAGTGCCAACAAATATGGATATGTCAAAGGTCGTTCAACAGAAGATGCTCTTGTGAAATTAATTGATTTCATTTTTAATAACCTTACTAAAAATAAAATATAGCTGCTCGGCTTATCGATATAACTAAATCTTTTGACACTGTAAATCTGAAATTTTGCTTTATAAACCTCAGGCAATTGGCATAGCATTTAAGTTGTTTAAAAGTTATTTAGAAAGTTATTTCATCATCTCCCTCCGATTCTACAGTTGATGGTACCTGCTGCTTTTGACTGTTAAACAGCCAATTAGAGATGTAAATTAACCAGAAATCTTAATTTCCGTCTAGTTTTGCACTCTTGCACGGGTAAACTAATTTATTTTAATCCTTTGAAATTTTTAAAAATAATTTTTGAATTTGTTATAATAAAATATTTTAATTTCCAGTGTGCCAGTGACGGTGATTCCCAGTTGCATTATGCAGCCAAACAAATTTTTTTTGAGTCACAAAACTTCATACTTATATTCAAAAAGGTTTGCGCAAAATCTATAGACGCACATCCTTTGAAATAAATGGTAAAATCATTGTTTTTAAGATATCATTTTTCTCAGTATATATATATATATATATATATATATATATATATATATATATATATATATATATATATATATATATATATATATATATATATATATTTATATATATATATATATATATATATATATATATATATATATATATATATATATATATATATATATATATATATATTTCAAGTGACTATATATCTTAAGTTTATTAATTTTTTTGGCAGCATAACAAAACAAAAATTTGTGGAAAATATCTTAGATTTTTTTAAATTCTTTAACAAAAATATTTTAGCGCAGAGGAGTTTAAAATTTATATTTTTATTTTTCGAATAATAATTTTTCAATGAGAAATGATGTAAATGTGCCAAAAATTATATATATGAGGAAAAATTCGTGACAGAACATAATTTTCCGATTTTTTTTTTCAAAATATTTTCAAAACATTTCCGGACATTTTTTTGTTAGTTTTGTGTAAAAGATATTTTGCAAAATTAACCAAAACTAAGATAAATCATAATTGTTTGTTGTGTAACCCGCATTGCTGTGTTACCACATGTAATCTGTAAATTTATCGTTTTGTTTATGTGTATATACAGAGTATCGATCTTATCTGTAAAGTTCGTAACAAACTAAAGCTATAAATTATCATTTTAGGTACACGGTAGTTTTGTTATCAAAATGAAACTATCGTTATTTTTGTAATTTAATTTGTTTGGTGATATATATATATATATATATATATATATATATATATATATATATATATATATATATATATATATATATATATATATATATATATATATACCAACATCTGCTTTACACTGTTTACCCGCGATGGACACAAATCATTTTCCACTTTAACTATAATTTTGATTAGTTAAATTTTTTTAAAAATAATTATAAAATTTTGACAGATTTTTGACATAACTAGTTCCTGGAATACGAATGTAGGGAATTTATAAACATATAACATATGTTTATAAATTCTAGGGATATAAAAAAAAAATTCAAACACCATATGAAAAGTTTAATCGCGTATTTTTTACACGATATACGCATTATATGTCTATAAATCAATACATTAGTCATCCAATTTTATGACATACGATCCGTTTAGCATGTGTGCAGATCACGCACGTTTTATAGTAATTTTGTATGATATAATAACGGCTATTAAGTTCATTACTATATATTCATAATTAGTTTTAATTTGAGATGTATGTTTAATGTAAAAATGTAAGAAACAAAGCCGTTGGCATAACCACCCGCCTACATCATCACTTTGTCTCGTTAAATAAAAAAATTGATGTTCAATGACACTTGTTGAACATTTTTCATCATTTAGCAAATTTTGCTTGGTAGTAGGATTATTATGGAGTTACTCGTTCCAGATATAGTAGTCAAACAAAAGGGAAATTTTCTCATTTAAAATTTTTAAAATTTTAAAAGTTCTTAGCTCAACTAATGTAATACTCACAAGAGAATGGTTAGAAAATTTAACAAGAACAATTATTTTATAAATAACTCTATTAGGATAAATGTTAACATCGAAAAAAATGTATACGCATTCCTTTCACATTCCTCTAAATTACAACATTGACTTTGAACCCGCAATAACAAGCATCTTAAAATAGAAGCATGTTCAAAACATTTCAATTTACGATAAAATGTTGAAATATATATTTTTCCTTCATCATGTCTGAGATGTCGATCCACTTAGGGTTTCTGAATTGTTACCGCAATGTTTTTTTTTCACATTTTTTTAAGAATTTTTTTGGCTTTAAATAGATATTTGTATTATTAAGTTGTGGTGTTCTATATAGAGACCAAAGTTTATGCGTCAAACTAATGATTGGTGACATGTATTCTTGGCTCAGTGAATTAAAATAAAGTCAAAGTATATTTTCAAATCTTTTTTTTGTTTGAGATGGGGTTTAACACTTTATTTAAATGATTAAACTCTTTGTCATGGCTTTTTTAATCCCAAACAAAATTTAAATTACTCAAACTGCCAAAAATGTATCAGGAATAAAAAAAGCTGATCCTCATATTACTATATGCGAGAAGAAGACATCACATGACTATAATGTTAAATGGCTTACAATATATTATTCTTAAAAAAGTATTTAGGGACACCACTGAAAACCGCCAAGCCGCAGATCAGCAATCATCCCTCAGCTAATTACGGCCAGGGTAAGGTAAAAAACAATTTTATCTCGTATTTTTCCGCCAAAAGCAGGTCCTATTCTATTTATTTACGAGCTTGGCTCACGAAAAGAAGGAGTTTTGTATGCAAATGCATAACGAACCATGAATTTTCCACAAATCTAGACCAACAGCTTCTTCGAGTAGACTTCAACGCTGCGTAGAGTTTTTTAAACAAACCTGTCTCAAAGCTGATTTGTAAAATTTTCCAAAGAGTAAGATCGAGTACCATCAGATAATATCGTTGAAAACCCGTTATGTATGGAACAGCCGAAACTGAAGCCACCCCTTTAAATTTTGGCACCCCAAAAAAATACCCATCAGTGTATCTCAAATTATTACTGCTACTCAAATTAAAATTAGAGAGGTCAGAATAATTGACATAATTAAACTTGTTATCAATGAAACCATGTACCTCTAATTTGGGCCAAATCATTTCAAAAACTCCTTCTGCACTCCAAAAACATTAAACTACGCGACCGAATGAGTTTGTTTATACTCGGTTTCTTGTAACCTGAAATAAATTTCTATTCCAATGTAATTTTTTGATGATTCAAAGAATTAAAAAATGGAAAAATTCTGAGATAAGCCTTGTAGTGACAAGAACCAGAAACAAAAGTAGAAGCAGAACAGAAAATATTTTTTTTCTGTAGTAATTTTTTTTACAGAATCGATAATTCGTCTCGAGTGTTTCTGTTCTGTCGTCAAACGGTAATTATTGGTCGGTAAATTCTATTGCAAGAGAATGTTAAAATCTGTGGTTAATTATTTTGGTTGCAAATGTACGGAAATCTGTATTTGTTTCTGGTTCTTGACACTTCAAGGCTGTACCGGTAAAAAACGAAATGATATAATTTCTAAAGCTAAAGTTGTTAAAACTTTAGCTTTTGAAATTATATCATGCTAATTGCAGAAGAATTTGTGTCTCACTACAAAACTTTTAACATACAAAACGACTGTCTCAAAAATCCCTGTTTTGAACAGTTATAGTCAATAATTGTGTCAAAAATTAGCTTAATTGTCCTCCCTATAAACTAACTATAACCGAGATTAATTAATTTGAAAATTAATTGAATATATATTCCTTCCTATCTCATTAAGCTAATCGAATCATACCTTACCAATAGGAAATTCTTCGTGTTGCTAAACAAACACTGACTGCTCTAGTACTAAATCAATATAAGAAGTAGTTGCCTAGGTATATTTGTAGGTCCACACTTTTTTTCAGCCTTCTGTCATTATATTCCAAAACGCGACAATAAAGAAACCGAAATTACAATCGATGCTGACGACACTGCTATATATTCACGGTGAATGTATTATATAGATACCAACCTATCGCCTCTTTCTCACTTAAAATATGTAAAAAAAGTTCTCGCAGTTTTATGTTTTATGTTTTTAATTGTAATTTCTCTCCCAAAAACAAATTAGGATTATACAAGTCTTAAATGAGGCCCATCGTTATTTACGCTTTCCCTGTATGTATGTAGATGAGATACTTAACGAAAACACAATTTAGTTTTCCAACTATTTGCAAGCAACCAGATTTTGATTTGTGTTTGATAAATTGTGTGGCAACAAATTTTAATTTTAATTAAATTTTGTAATCAAGGGATCTAATTTTGGAGAAAAATTTAGCAGTAATAAATTGAACAGTATCTAGTTTAAAGCCTTAAAAAATGGCGACAGTTTATATAAATGTTACATATATGATCGTATATAGTTTAGGTTAAAGATAAAATAGAAGTGGTCCATTTAAGCCAATAAAAATAAACTAAATACTTAAGAATGATAGATGATAAAGTTTAGGCTTAGGGTTTTAGTTCGGAATGTAAATGTATCTTCGTATAAATACTAAATAAATATTTTTGATATAAAATAAATGATACTTGTCTTGTTGATCTGACCAAACTCTGACGTGTTTTAATCTGTTAATTTTAGCCATATCGATTCAAAGAAGTTTTTTTTCCTAATACTATAGGTTTTAATAAAAAAAACGATTTGTATTTTTCCAAAAACAAGCTCCACTATGATTTCCACTCAAACCCTTACTGCAAATTTTGTTTGCTGAACTCTTATACTGAACGCTTAAAATGTAAAACGAAAGGCCCCATAAAAGGCTTACATCATTATATAAACAAACTTCAAAAAGGTGTATTCATTGGGGTTTAAAACAGTTAGAACTGCAATTTAAAAAACTAAACTAAAAAAAATAAAACTGAACGGATTATAATTTATATTTCAGAACTAACATATGACAGTAAAAAAAGACTTCTTTAAATATTTTGACTCACAACAGGAGTGATAGTGCAGAGGAAGAAAAACAAATGTTTGGCTTTAGCAAGAAACAATTCCATAGGTTACTGAAATTCAACAGATTTACAAGTACATCGTTGCACAGATAAAATCCAATTTTTGGTTATATAAAAAAGTCGTTAAAACCAATCATATAAGCAGAGCAGCACACTGCTATGTCCACAGTTGATAAATGGCCACTTATCACCAACAAAAGTAAATATGCCCCTATAGTTCTAAAATACTCCATTTGAATATTTCCCAGGTAAATGAAAGCTCATCCATCATAAAGGTTATTTGTATAAATCATTACTATCAGCAGCATACAGCAAACTTAATTTCAAACTAGATCATTATATAGTGAATTAGAAGTAATGTCACATGTATAATGTTTACGGTCAACAGTATCAATCTGATTGACATACTTATGATTTGTTTGTTTTTGAAGTGTTGAAGTATTCATTATATATAATTAACTATCTGAATAAAATTTGCATGAGCTCTGGCATATTTGAGTTTTTCGAATTCAATCATATGCATATACATATTGGTGTTTTTTTTATCTAAAACTACCTTAAGAAAATAATACTAACAACGTAAGACTAACTGCACCACTAATTCGACTTACATACTTCAAACACTGCGAAACCAGTCCTCTGATACCATTAATGCTCAATATAAAATTGAAGATCACACAAAAGCGTCCTGGTATTTCAAATACACTAACTCGCCGACATGTTCGAATTTGCAGTTGTTGGCTTTTAATTTATAAAACTTGGTACTGTATCTACAGGTATAAATCTAAATAGATGACGCCTTTAAAATGAATATGGCAAAATATCTTGAGGCAGGAAAATAATTAGATATTTTGCAATATGTTCACTCACAAAAAGTGAAAAACTAAAGTAACAGATTCATAAAGTAACAGATGTAAGGTACGGATGTATAAGATGAGTGGCACAAATTTTAGTCAACGGTTTTTAACTAAACTAAAATACGTTTTTCGAAAAAAAGAAGCTATTATTACAGCATTATACTGAAATGCACTTGAATCCAAGTAAGATGATAAGAGCGAACTAGAAGTAATGCCACCTGTACGGTCAATAGTAATAAAATCTATTTATCCTGACAATTAACTCGTTGTGGCACTATTAAAGTGCTCGTTATAAAACTGATATTTTGCTGATTTACTTTTTAACCAGTCAATTTACAGTCAGTGTCACACTGGTATATGCTTAATGTATATTTAATTTTTAAATTGACTGTCATGTACACTATAGACTTCATTTTGGATATATTGGTCAGGCATTTGGCCATTTAAAAAGCTTTTTTAGCTGATTATATATATATATATATATATATATATATATATATATATATATATATATATATATATATATATATATATATATATATATATATATAATTATCTTTATATATATATATATATATATATATATATATATATATATATATATATATATATATATATATATATATATATATATATATATCACCATAATGTCAACCAGAGGCCGATTTATGAGGTCCAGCGTGCAGTTGCAAAAAGGGGTCCTTCTTAAATATAAAAATATTTTATGGCGATAAATTGTCCAAATAAAGAAATAAATCCAAATAAATTTATAGTAGACCTACACTGCGGTATTAATTCACCAAAATTGGTTTGCTAATATTCAAAACCTTTTGTAATAAAAGCCGAATTCATAGTACAAACTCTAGATTTGTTTAAATATTAGTGAGAATGAAATTTATGAAAAAAAATTAGATTTATATTAGTGTAAGTTATTTATGGAAATTGTCATAGTAACGAAAAAAATTCAAATTTTTGTTAAATGTGATTTAAATGTTACTAACACCACACCAGGTCGAGAATTTTGTTTAATTTTTTTATATATCGGCGTGCGTTACACGATGAATTTGGCTTTTATTATGGAAAGTTCGAATTATTGTATGAATTTAAGCACGAACTCAAATACTAGTTAGATGTGCTTCTTTCTGCGCTTTTGTTTCAACAAATTATTAATGATTTCGTTATAATCCAGGCCCTGTAATGATGAAATTTCAATTGGCAAAATGTCAAAATGCATTATAATTAGAGCTCAAACCATTTTACATAAACCATTTACCAAATTGTATCCGCAGATAAACTAAGTACACTTAAATAAATAAAATGTTCCTCAAAACTTTAAGCAAAATTAAACCAAGTATAACTCGTAAACTAGACACCATTGACAAAACAAAGAATAAGCAATCGCAGCCGATTTTTGTTTAAGGATCTATGCTTATAGCCTGTTTTACTTGGAACACCTTATCTGGCAAAAGATAAGGCTCCAAGAATAGGCTACCAAATCTGGAAACAATAAAAATTTAGTTTTCGTGTTGCTAGAAGAAAATCCTTAATATTTCAATGTTTTCAAAAGCATTTTTGACCCTTTCGCCATATTTTTGAGGCCTATCTTTGGTACACACTACACATTTGCTGAGATTTCAGAATTTTGTTTGATATTGACATACTTCCTTAGTTAAGTTGAGGTAGATATTATTTATATTAAGGGTTAAAAATTATGATCGAAGGATTGACTAAAGCGATGCGAATTACAAAACTTATGATCAAAATGTGGAAAGGAGAAACATTGCAATAATCTGGATTTAGATGCGGGATTTTTTATTTGTAAGTAAAATCAGGAAGCGTAATTTTTAGTAAAAGGTTTTTGACAAAACTAAATTTTACAAACTTCATTTTTTTATGAGATTTTTGATAAAGCAAGTATTTTGATAAATGATTTTTCATAAATGCGGGGTTTGTTATAATCACAAACTAACTATCCAGCAAAATAAAGACAAAACATTAAAAAATATGTGACAGCTTTTGTTTGTTTTCAGCTCATATTTTTGAAAAAATAAAGCGTTGGGAATTATATAACAGACAACCTTAAAAAATAACAGAAAAAGAGATCTTTTCAAAACTTTCACTAACAAAAAAAGAGAACCGGTATTTAGTTTGAGTGGATTTTATCAATTTGTCTAAAACTAATTCAGAAAGAAACATTTCAGGTCCATAAAATGGAGCTAAGATCATTCAAAGAGTTCGTTTTTATACAGTGAAAAAGTGATTTGTGTATCGAAAAATTAGCCAAAATACCCAACTGGCATACTTTTAAAGGAAACACAATTGTAAGGTAATACCTAAACAAGGTGAGCTACTTCAGCAGAAATGTTATAATTGTATAAGGTTGAAGCGGATTAGAAATGTCATATAATTATAAGGTTTATAATTGATTGGATTGATGTTGGTACTCGTAAATTCGTTGTTTAACGCTCATCATAAAATTGACTACGGGCCATTAAGATCGCATATCAAAACTTCAATCACTTAAATACACGCATGCATATCAAAAAAATTCTATAAACTATATTTTATACCAAAAGTTCAACGTTTGAAATACATAGAAACATGATGAAATATCCATTAGCACAAATTCTGTTGACTTTTAGTAATTTGGCAACACATAGGATCACTTGTGGCTGATTGTATGAACCACTTTTTTTTGCAATACCGATAAATACACGAATCAAAACCCCATTTGGACACTTTATATAGATTGAAGCATTGAGATAGTGCAGGACTTAATATTTGAATAAGCTTGTAGGAATGTAAAATTTATAACTTTTCGATGGCATCGGAGATTAAAGAACAACAAATCTAGATGCACAAAGAAAAAGCTTTTCGAAAACAATTTTTTTGTTTGACGTAAATTGTTACGATCAGAACAGGAATTCACTACACATCTAGGAATCTACAGATCTAAGAATCTACAGATATCAGTGACAACCGTCATCTTAATTTTAATGTATATATGATGAAATTCGGTAAAAGTTCCAAAATGTAAAATCAATACGGTCCTCATCTGAAGTCTCTGTGGTACTACTACCTTTATCAACAAATTGTTGAAAAAAACGGTGCAAATTTCAGCAGTGTAAAAACACATAAACCGCAATAAAATTTATTTTCTCAGATTTTGATAAATCTGTCACCCTACAGCACATATTTTATAAAACTAACTGTCGCAAAGTTTTATTTCTATATAATTGTTTTGTCGTGACACACATATTGTCGCTGTTCATTTTGATGTGTAAATAATTAAAATCTAACACTCTTTGCATACATGTTGAAAAAAAAATTGACGATGTCATGTCAAAAAATACTTTATATTTTATCTGAAAAATATTATCAACACAATCTATCAGTATAACAAAATATAAAATTTTGACAAAAAATACGAATTGTAAATTTGAAGATTTGTTAAGATGCGGTGTTAGATAACGAGTTTTCTAAATTTATACATAATAAGTTTGACAACTTGGTGCGCACAGCGACATCTTCCCGTGAGCAATGTTCGTGCAGTGCCAGTAAATTTGTATTTTAGATGAAAGTTCAGTTCATACCATATGTGTGCATTTTTCAAAGATGAAAAATTGGTCAACGTTACACGATCGGCTTTTTGAGAAGGCATAATGAAGTTAATCAGAAATTTTAATAAAGTTGTGGTCCTGATTACGATCAGAACTACTGTCTGGCAGTCTGGTTAAGCAGCAAAAGCAACATCATTAAGAGAAGTGTTATATCTATTTAAAAATTTTATAGGACTGTTGCTATATCTATAGATACCGATGTTCAAATAAATGTCAAGATCTACAAATATATATATATATATATATATATATATATATATATATTTATATATATATATATATATATATATATATATATATATATATATATCCGTGAGCAATACAAGCCATAGTTGATCAACATTATGTGGCTGATTATCTTGAAAGATTTGAATTATAAAAATTGCTATTGATTCCTTGGCGCCTATTTCTGAAATCGAACTTAAAGCGCTTCGGGTCAAATATTATTATCTAAGGACCAAATAATTTTGATTTCAAGGAGCAGTTGCGAAATTGTTGGTCAGCGGTGAGATCTTAAGGCAAATGTTTTTGGGTACCAAATTCGAACATTTAGATTTGACTCGGAACTATTCTATAAACAACATTAAAATCGGCCAAAATCTTTGGCATGATTCACATAGCATTATTTGGACTTATTTTATTACATGCAGGAAGAGAACATGTAACGTGAATAATTTTTGAATTTATTTTTGAAACCGATTTTGTTGTGGTAATAAAGGACCATCAACAGTTATTCGACACCATATTGCTTTTTCAACGTCAAAGCGATCTAGACACATTTACAATATAAACCACACACCATTAAATCGTGTGTATACCGTCTCGTCATGTCACGTAATGTTGACGTTCATTTTCATTCTGCTAAATAATAAAAAAACGACGATGTCATGTCAAAAAATACTTCATCTGATATGAAACATATTATCAACGCAATCTTTCAGTCAAAATAATAAAACAAAATATTTTTTTTTGTCGCAATTGTACAATAAAATGTCATAATTTCCTGTATAGTTCGATTGCAGCTGATTTTTTTGAAATTGGGCCAAAAACTATTTCATATAATTTATCCAATGAATATAAGAAAATTACTAGATCGTGATGACTGATGAGTTATTGCAGTAAACAATATAACAATTTGAAGCGTGTTTTACGTATAAAGGCGATAAATGTACTATATCTATAATTGTTCACTAAAAACCAGTCTGATAACGGATTTTTGGTATTCAATTAAATTTTAACATTTTGATTTAGTAACGGTACCAATCAGTTGATTGCAACACATAATTTTTGTGCGTAAATAAATCTAACGGAAGATTTACGATTTTTTTGTCACATTATAAATATTTAATTAAATAAAAGCTCGTGTAAATTTTAAATATAATTTTCACGTGCCTCACACCCTTTTACCATTTTCTTTAAAGTAAATAATTTTATTAAAAGTTCACAACTTTAATATCGCCCCCAATATACTCATACCTTATTTAAATTCTTGTTTTGAAAAATTATTTTCGTGTTATTATCATATTTTTACTTTGATTATACATAATTTTCATGTTACGCGGAAAATGAAAATGTTTTTGTTGTAATCCTTTTATTTTATTATTTTACTTAAATTTATCCTTTATAGATATCCAAGAGTAATCCTTTTAATAAGTTTTCTTTTTCCCATTATTTATGGTACACAATGAAAAAACAAAATGATTTTCCACTTAAAACACAACTCTCTTTTTTTATATAATTTTTCAATTTTCCACACTTTTCACCAGAGCAAATAATTCACAAAATTTTGTCGTGATTAAAATGATTTTCTTTTATTTTTTATGTGTATCACCTTGAACTAGGAACTTTTTAATATTTTAACATTTTTTGCACACCACTAAAAATTCCACAATGCTTGAGCCGAACGAATAAACACAAACACATACACATACACTGAAACACACAGTAGTAGTAGCACACTCACAGTTATTTCACCAAAAATATACCAAACTTTTTTGCGTCGTATAGTATTCCATATTATAAAGTTTCACTATACGAAAACATTGTCGTCGATACACCGAAATTATTATTGCCACACACAAAAAAAAGAAAATTACATTTTACCAATTTTCCAAATTTAAAAAACAAAAAAAATTAAATAAAAAATAAAAAAATTCCAAAATAAATTCATTCGAAATGAACGATCTGAGCTGCGGCATTGAACTGAAAAATAACGCAAGATTTTAATTTTTTTTTTAAATTTTCGGTTTTTCTTTTATAAATTTAAATTTGAAATCCGAATACCGTTTTCGTTGTACAACGAATATTGAAAAGTTGGAGAATATTATTTTTTACCCCTACAAACAGCTTGATATAAAGTCGATTGTATACAATAAAATAAATATGTGGGGAATTAGGGGAATATAATGAAGTGTAGCAGCAACCAAAATATTGAATTCATTCAGGATGGGGAAATGTAATAAATAAAGTAAATTAATTTGGCAACGAGGGTGAATGAATTTTAAATGATTTTGGACCAAAAAAAAATTTATTCGATACGTGGGGACATTAGAAGGGAAAATTTGCTTGGTATATTATGCTACACAGTAAATAAATTTTATTAGGGTGAAAACATATGTTTAGGGTCAAGGTGTGGCGTAATAAATATTTCTCGCCAATTTTGCAATTAAAAATTTTTTTAACGTGGTTTACAAAGTTATTTTTCTGCTGACCATTAAATTATTATTTTCAGTTATACGTAAAAAAGACATTTCTTATGGATTAGTTGTTTTAGAATTCAAAACATCGTTTTTACTCCTACCAATGTAGTTTAATCATCAATCCGAAGATACATTTTTTCCATTTTGGTAAGTACTTATAGTGCTGACGGTTTCATAGCTCGTGCCAAATAAACAATTCAACCAATGCAGATTTGTATCTTCGGTCTACAACTAAAGCAATCGGCAGACGTAATGGTTTATTTGTTAGATACGAAAAAATTTGTTGAATGAAGTTTTAAAGGCATAAGAAAGAGACGAAAAGAAATTTCGTAAGGAATTTAAATTATTTCTTTCAGATAATGCTACACAAAAACCGATAATGGATAAGGAAGGCTCAATGAGGATATATACACTGAAATGCATTTATAATAACATGAAACGGAAGCACGGTTGAGATATTAACTATGTAAAATGTGATTTTGATAATTAGAGCAATATTCCACAAGCAGTTATTACTAAACGCATGGGAAATGCCGTGCACGTCATTCACCGCATCTCATAAAAGTATAGGAGATATTCATCTACATGGAATGTATGCGCTGTTTCATATAGCTATTTTACAATTTAGTAGATACGTTTTTTTGCTCCCTTGCCGGGAAGGTATACTTCTTTGTTTTGCCGCAATTTTGGTAAACGTTAGTATTGACAGTTCATATTTGGCAGTCGTGAAGTAGACACGTGGCAAATTTATCAAATCACATCTCGTGTTTTTTTTATCTAAAACTGCAGTACGAATAATAATGGTAATTTTTTCTTTATGGCCAGCATAATAAGAACAGTCTAAAATTAAAAAGAAGTTGCTGGATTTCCTGATCATCCTTAATACATTGTCTCTAATTTTTTGTGCCAATAATGGTAATGATTTCAATTTGTACTTATTCTATGAATATTTGCCAGCTTAATGGGATCAAATTGGAATCACTATCTCCACTGCCCATTGTTGGCCGTGTATTGTTGGTCCAACTCATAATATGTTTTCTTTCAGGGTCTTTAATCTTTGGCGACCAATTGTTGTTGTAGTTTTAAATGATTCTTTTAACAATATTCCACTTTTAATGTTTTCGTTACGATAAGCAATTCTTTTATACCTATTGATAATCGAAAATAAATATTGCCAATCGGAATACTCAGTTTCATCTAATTTTTATCATCACCAACAATTTTACAATAAAAGCAAAACACTGTGGTTTTCAACGTTGAACAAATAAGCCATTCTCGAAGTTCGAATAGTTCTTCCTTATTTTGTAATTTCCTAAATTAATTATTAATAGTAAATTTTACTATAAATGGCCACTCATATACCGTTGCACACATGGCACATAAAGCAGGTGTGGCCTTGAACACAATCTGCTTAGTATCTGGTTTGACTCCCTCCTGTGTAAATGTAAAACAAAGTTATTCCATGATGCTGACTTTATATTGTGTTTTATCAGCATTAAATTTCAGATATACCGAATCCACAAATGAATTGTGTTTTTGCTCTGGAGTATCTCCAAATATCCCAAAATAAAGACAAATAGTAATTTTTTATAACAGTATCGACCACAATTCGTATTAGAGGTTTTAAATAACAAGGATTCTTTCTTCATCTACCACAATTTAATGAAATCCAGCTTTTTTGTTTAATGCCGTATAGATATTCTTCCTAGCTATTCTCCGCACAATTACCTTAATCTTTAGAGATGTTCTCTTTTTTTTAACTTTATTCAGTTCTAATGGATTATAATATCTCTCTTCTTAACACCAACTAAGTAATGAACTCAATCGAAAGTTTTAGTTACTTTCCCAATATTTTTTCTTCTATAAATGATACAGAACTGGTTTCAATTTTTGTTTAATTCCATCTGGCAATCATTGTTACTTGAAATCTTGGAATTTTTTCCTTACCAAATCTTCATTATTTATTTTTCAAATTAAATTCGACTCCAAACATGTTTAGGTAGCTTTATTATTGGTTTAATATTTCTAATTTCAACAAAGTCAATAAAAACATCAGCTCTATTTGTACGTTGACATACCAAATTTACTCCTCCAACCATATTGACTCGAAATCTTCCAAACGCAATGTCTACATTTTCGAAGTACCTATTCGAATTTCATTAAGTTTGTCAACTGCCGTATAAAGAATCATAATAGTTTCTGCTCTACTATCAATTTGATTTTTTTTAACTGTCTAATAAACAAGCTACACTCGTCTGAGTCTCCATCCTCACCTAACTGGTACTTCTATGCGACTACATCATCTGTTCGGTTTTCAGGGTTCAGTGCTGGGCCTCTTCTAATTTTGTGTTTACATTTATGACATAAAATCATATTTGCCATAGTGCTCAGTTTCACATTTTGGCCACTCAACTGATCAATTTTCAATGTGTTTTCTTTAAATGCGAAGAAATCTTAGCTCTTTATATAATTTATAAGAAATCGTTGAATACCTCATCTTTTCGTGACCATTTGGTTGGTATATTAGTAAAAGGGTGTTTGAGCTTAATTGTTTTTATGAAATAGTAGGGTTTACAGATGGCCAATTTAAGAGGCGAATGTTTCTTATTTCAAATCATATATTATTCGGAAAAACCTAGGCAACCATCCTATTTGTTTATGAAATTATTGTTTGGTAGATTCCATTCCTCTTACTTGCGTATTATTTATTTATTTATTTATTTATTTATTTATAATCTTTATTTCAAATTTAATTGCTGAGGAATACATTAATAAGTTTTTTGAAATAAAGTAAAGCTCCATTGGATAAAATCCGTGGTGGAGCAATATAAAATATATATAAATTCAATTATTAGCTGCTTTACAGATCTTTTTTAAAAAATACATATTTATCCGGATATTATACATTACTATATACACATACTATAAACACATTACTACATAGAAGCTCTAATATTAAAATTGTTCAATATTATCAATACCCAGTAGCCATAGTTTAGTTTCTCATTCAAATGTACGTTTACGCTCAGTGTTGAGAGATTTTACATTATGTGGTAACATGTGAAAGAAATATGGCGCCATAAGAAGATAAAATCTCCTAAATTTCTCACTGTTACAATGGACACCAGCATAGTTATAAAGATTTCTCATATTATACGCGTGAATAATACGGATGTAAAAACTGTTACTGCGAGCAAAAAATATTTTAAGAACCTTATAAACGTAAAGATATCTTAGTGGCAATAAATTTAGTTCACGAAACAAGGGAATGGTAGGTGTTGCACGATGACGCTTGTAAATAAGTTTAATAATTCTCTTTTGTGCAATGTAAAGATCCTCAATTTGAGAGAAATAAGTACCACCCCAGCTGGATATTCCATACATTATTAGTGATTCAACCAGTGCATGATATAGCTTTCTCAGAACAATACTCGGACAACAGTTCCTTAGATTATAAAATTTATAAATAGCAAAACTTACCCTCTTCCTGGTTTCATTAAGGTGCGACTTCCAATTAAGTTGCGAATCCACTGTTACACCCAAATACCTAAATTCACTGACAAAATCAAGCAAAAAACACTGAGATGAACAAAGATTTCTACCACATAAGTACACATGATAAGGTATAGGTTGTGCAATGGAAACCGTATTCTGTTTTCCAAAAAGTATTAATTTTGATTTATCACTAATGGCAAGGGGGTTATGATGAAACCATTAACCCAACTTGCATAAATCTGTATCCAGTAGAACTGTTATATCGGAAGTTTGATCACTCCTAGCGTAGCCTAAAGCCAAGTCATTCGCAAATGCGGTGGCATGACCTATCAAATTAATATCAAAAATAGAATTGAAATACACTAGGAATAATAGAGGACCCAACACCGACCCTTGAGGGACGCCACAATTTATTTGCTCTGGGTTACCAAGAGTGTCATCTACCTTGACAACCTGACGACGATCATGGAGGTAGCTCGTAAGCCAATCAAGAATTTTGCCCCTCACCCCGATATTCGATAGTTAAATAAAATCCCATGATTGACAGTATCAAAAGCTTTGGAGATATCCACAAATAAGACCACAGGTTTACATGAATTATTGACGGCTGTGTATATCTGGCTTAGAAAATGTAAAAGAGCCTCCTCAGTAGATTTACCCACAGTGAAACCGTATTGACTGCTATGCAGAAATTTAATCAAACTGAGATAGCTCAGTAACCGATGTTTTACAAGTTTCTCGAAAATGTGTCAAATTGATAAATTTGATTAATTGGCTTATTGTTTGAGCATCGTCCTAACACTTCATCTACTGTTTTCCATGTGTTCTTCGAATTTGAATGCAATATCTACTTTCACCTGCTTTGAAAGGTTACGAACATATTTACCTAATCTAATATTGTTAGAATGATGTTTTAATTTTTTTGAGAACTTTTTTAACTTGTTGATCTTTCGAAGAAGTTTTGAATCCATCCACGATTTTAACTTTTTTATTATTGGGTATGTAGTTGTAGATGTACATATTGCAATATGTGTAGTAAGAATCTTAAAAAAAATTTCAAAAGCGAGATTGCAATCATTTTGACTATACACTGACTCCCAATTTTCAAACTTTAGAATATCATTTAGTTTGGCATAGTGAATATGCGATATCTCTGATCTGCTATCTCTAAAAATTGTCCTGTCAGAATGTTCTGAAATATTACATGTAATTAAATTATGGTCGGAAAATTGAATGGGTAAATTACAAATATTGAGGTCTAAAAAATAATCACTTTTTACAAAAACATGATCCAAACAATTTTGCATCCTGGTTGGCTCATTTACTAGGCTAGCGAAACCATATAAGAAGCAAGCATTGAGTGATATTTATAAGATATACTAGTATCTAGAAGATTTATATTAATATCTCCTAAAATGACTATGTGATTATGTTTAAGCGTACTCAACAGTATTTCCAGATCATTACAAAAACCATCAATGCCATCACTGAAACGATAGATACATATAAAAGTCCAGCTTCGTTTTGCTAGTTGAATATGTAGTATAAGAAGATAAGCTGACGCCCAGTTGCAAACTTGAAATGAAACATTTACAAAACTTTCATGAATAGACACACCTGCACCACCAGAACGATAGCTATCATTGCAGCAGGCTTTAAAGTTGTATCCAGGTAGGTTAAACTCAGAAAAATCAAACTGGGAATAGATTTGAGACTCGCTACATATAGGCTAAAAATATCAAAATTTGCTCTCAAACTCCTAACATTTTGAAGCAATATACTAAAATTAATGATCGTTATGTTGTTAATCGTGATAAATATAAATAAACAATAAAATACGCAATAAAATGATAACTATATTGAGAGCAAAATTTGATAGTACTAGAGCAAAACATAGCAAAATATATTCTAGATTATGAGCTAAGCCCGTAAATTTGGCTATACATAAGTAGCTCATGCAAAAATTATAAAACGAGTAACGCACTAAAATCCAACCTAAAAAAAGTGTCACATTCATCACATCAACATTTGAAGTTACAAACTTCGTACAAATGAAATAAAAATCACAAAATGAAACTGTCAACTGGATGTAAACAAACGCGATATGTAATATTGTTGTTGACGACGCAACAAATAAAAACAAAAATAAAAATAAATATAGAGCTTCTAGAGGTAAGAAAAAGATAAAGAAAAACTTAAAACTTAATACATTGAATAGTTTTAGAGTCCAAGATGACGGTTCATTTATCAGCACTGCCCTCGATTTGATTATGCTGCTGCAGACGAAAAATATCGTTGCGCGAATGAATTCGATGCAAATCCGAATCAGCAGATTTTCGTAGGTATATTTGGCCAGATTTACACCACAAATATCTATAGTAGAACGTTGTTTTTATTGTTTTAGCTTCGTGGTATAACCGGGACTGGAATGCTGATAGACGGTGCATAATAAAGATGCGTTGTTCAGGATGATCCTGAGGCATGATGACATCCAAATTCTTAGTGGAAAGTGATTTTTTAATTTTCATTTGTTGCAAAATATTGTTTTTGAGTTCAATAGAACTCAATTTTATAATTAATAAATCGTACAGAACCGGATTAACTTTACTTTTAACTGACAAGGCT
Source organism: Tipula confusa (assembly GCA_963556175.1). Classification (NCBI taxonomy): domain Eukaryota; kingdom Metazoa; phylum Arthropoda; class Insecta; order Diptera; family Tipulidae; genus Tipula; species Tipula confusa. The sequence goes on from OY744477.1 coordinate 153,887,981, forward strand.
GTGCTAGTGATTTTATTAGTTTTATGTATTTCATGAATTGACACTATGTCCTCTAGACGAATTTCCAAATCTAGTTTCTTAATGGTGTCGATAACTACACCACGAATATCTCCATGATTGATGGGAAGGCCTCTTATTGTTATGCTGCTTGCATTTTGCTGCTGGTTGGGCTTATCATTTTCAGCTTCAAGGAGATGTAGTTTTGTAGTATTGCTCAATAGCTGTACCTCTAGTTTGTCAACTCTGGTTTTCAATACACGGTTTTCTGATATCAGTGAAGTTACCATGGCTTTTAACGCTTCAAGAGCTGAAAGTTTCTTATCCATGCATTTCAGCTGTACCATGATATCAGATAAACTTGGAAGAACAATTTGTTCATCGGAAGCATCATCTTTACCTTCAATAATTGACTGGTTTGAGATATTACTGCGCTCTACACACAACCAGCTTGCGGAGTGATTTTTGATGCCAAGCATGAGATCCTCAGAAATCTAGGCACACTTGATGTGAAATAATTTTTTTGCGAGGACCAGCACAATTTACACAAGGGAATTTCGCCTTTGTGATGTTTGTAGAACACATATTGCATGACGACATTTTGTAGATTCCCGCGAAAAAATTTTAAATGTCACTTTTTATTATATAGTAATGCACAACTATCAATTAATTAAACTAAATAAATTAAATTAGAATCAAGTCACTTATACTTATTTAAATTTTAACAATTGTACAATATTATTTTATTTTAGTTTTTTATTTATATGCATTAATTTTTAATTTAATTTTTTTATTTTTTTGTTTCTGTTTTTTTTTATTTTTTGCAAGCTGTTGACGCTTTGACAACCAAATCACCATGATTCCTCTACAAATTTTAAGGGGAACACAAAATCCTAGAAAGTCACTAAATAATAAATCGTACTTTGTTAATATAGTGTACCTCTTTAGAATTCGATTCCACTGGCTATAGAACAGGTCTGGATCGGCAAAATCATTTAAGTTGGCATTTTTAAAGTGGCGCTACTTATTATTTTTTCAACTATTGTTGCTTTTTTAATTTTAAATGAGCTCACTCACGCTCATGATGGAGATGTAACATGGATCAAATTGTTTTGCGAAAAATTAGCCTTAAAGGATACGGCAAACCAAGCGTCGGTGTCGGATATATATGTATATATTAGTTTTCTTATATGTTGATACTGATCCGTAGTAAGAGCAAAAGTGGAACAGTGGAGAAATATTAACAAATTTTTGGTTTTTAATAGAAAAACTGCAATTATTAGAAAATGTAACGAATGAAGTTGCATCCATTTTTTATTTAAATTCTAAAATTTGTTAATATTTTTGTGCCTGGTTTGTACGTTCTATGGATTAGTATTAGCACATGTACAAGTACAGGTTTACATATATATAAATCCGACGCCAGGTGAAATAAATGTTATGTGCATTTTTATAAGTCAGTGAAACATTTTACCATGTCAAACTAAAGCGTAGACATGGGGCCTGCTGAGGCAAGAGTAGAAGCAAGAATTGACCGCGTTGTAAAAGAGTTGTATAAAAAAGTTAAAGAAATAGACATATATATTTATTTAGTTCAGGATTTCTGTAATAACAATGTTTGAAAAAGAGTTCTTAAATGAATCTCTTGGAAATCGGTATTTTTAACTAAAATTTTTAAATTTCCAATGATATCTTCCTTGATTTAAGTGGATACTTTCATAACAATTTCAATATTGACGATGGGCTGATTACTTAAGAGTTCTTGGAGATATAACGGAAAAATACCTCCTTGTTATTAATCCATAAGAACTATACCAAAAAATCAGTGATAGAAAATGGATGCATTGGTCCATAAAAAGCCATAACATAACTTTCTTTGCCGTGTTGACGAAGTGCTCTTCAGATTCTTGCGCTAGTTAGCTAAAGATTACAGAACTTGGTCAACTTTTTGTTGACAACGTGCTGCAGCCTGCCATTCAAATTCTTCGCATTGTTTCTGGTTATTGATTGCTGCTTTTGTTTAAAATTTAATTCGTTAGCTTTTTGTATCGATTTTAATAGTAAAATCAGTAATTTATGCTCTATACGTTCTTAGGCTTCTTCAGGATCATCATATATATGCCTTTGTTTGTTGTATTCTATATTCTATAAGAGAGTGTTAGGAACTGTATCCATGTTGTATGCTGCCAACTAGTGGTCTATGAAATTAACAGCAACAACTTGATTTTAAGCATGTCAATAATAAACCAGAGCATAAAAAATTATTAATAATTCATAAATATTTAAAATCATTTAAAGTACAAGAAAATTACAATTACACAAAATACAGTGAAAATTAGTCAGCGACCATGGAATTTAAGCCACCAAAGAAGAATAGTCACGTAAAAAATCCTGCAGATAATTGGATACATTTTAAACAATAATTTACGATTTATTTACTAGTAATCGCGTTTCGATTGAAATGTATTGATGATGAAGGGATGTTAAGAGCATTTTAGTTCAAGAAAAAGTACGTAATTTAATCGGTTATAATTTTGCTACAGAGGGCAAGAGGAAAGTCTACTGTTTAACAAATTTTTGTCAAATTTCAAAATGAAAGTGTGAGATTGTGAACGTATTGGTCATAAAACAGTTAATTTAATTGATTTGTAATATTTTTCATAAATGTAATAAATTAATTAATTGTAAATTTCAGGCAAAAACATACAGTCCAATTTATTACAGCCTATGAACCTCTTTAGAGACCCTTTGCAGATAACAGATGAATGGTGGCAAACTGGAGTTGGTGACAAGAGATGCCCAAATGCAGAGCAGTTTAGTAAAATTGTGATTGTCTTATGCTAACAGTAGTTCGAATATCGACTACCGGGAAACTAGACCAATCCTGTCATTACTATGACATACCTTTCTTTTCCCTACCTCAATAAAAATTTACTAACTGCTGGCCGCCATGGTGTCTGTAATCGTGGCGATCTCAATAATTAAGCTGATATTCTGCCTTATCTTTCCCAGTTTATGTAAAACAGGTGTACGGTTGGCCCGGCCATATGTCCATCAAAATAATTCGAATAATATATGCCATACCAATTATATGTTAATAACTTGTTTACGTCGATTAAAGTATTTAATGCTTCAGATTGGTGGATTGGAAAGGAACGGAATCATTAAAAAAAATAAAAGCGGCAACGAAAAAGCTGATATCAAATATGGGCTGATTTTATACAAAAGGAAAGCCAACGGAGGAATTGCAATATGCGTAAATGGGATCATGCAGCCAATTAAAAGTGATTTATAGTGCCTATACGGAAACTACAAGAACGAACGAAATTGCAAAGAGACAGAGGTCACACTTAGAAAATTTGTTTATATATACCAGTATCAAAATCCCAACACAGCCATGTCACAACAATCAAGCTTAACACCAAAAAAACATGTTGGCCTAACTTAATGTGCAAGTATAGGAATCCCATCAGATTCTAAATATCAAAGATATCATTGAGAAATTAAAAAAGCTCTTTAACATCATCAAACCGTAATTATCACAAACGGAAACAGCCATGATCATCACCATTTTCTTCATGTCAACAAAAAAGTGGAAGTGCCTCTTTGGAATCCTCGTTCCATAATTCTTAAAAACGTCGAATTTGTAAACTTCGTCGAAGTTTTTTATCACGCGCATGTTAAATCCAATTCAAGTAGGATCAAATTGAATGAGCGTTGTCCGCAGCCATATAACAGCTTACGTTTAAGTAATTTAAAAGGAAATATGCAAAAATCAAAATAAAAGAATTTGGAGCGGAACATAAGAAGTCCTCCAAGCACACAGATGAAACTGCTTAACCAAACTGTGTCCACTGGAACCCAAACAGTTGCTGATGGACATAAAATAATTCTGAAACCTCTTACATTTTATGGCAAGATATGAAAATAAACATTTAAAGTAAAGTTTCGGGCCACGATACAGCATAATATAGAGAATGTTCAGGATTTGATCATAACCATGTGCAGTAAAACCACAGAAAAGCTACCAACTATACCCGGTATAGAAATAAGCTACAGGCGAATCTTGAATTAGTTTTAGTTGAGATAAAGAAAGTCTCAAATCAAAGCGCTATGCAATATTCAGTTGCATAACAAACTTTAACAGTGGAAAGAACGCCTACCGGATATGTGCAACGAGAAATTACCAAGTTCGCATAGAAATCATTTTGAACATCTCTTCTCAATATATTGAATGAATTAACCGTTGATGCTTTCATCAACGTAAGAGCCATCAATTAGCATAAAATACGAAGCAACCGCAGAGCCCCTTTAGCTACAGATTCCGTCAAATTCTAAAAACGAACCAAAGAAGTAGACGCCGAAGGTTTATTTCGCCGTTTAAATGTTTCAAATGTAAAAAACCTGGTTACTTTTCAGGATGAGAAGAGTAAAGAACCAAAAGCCAGTTAAACAATGAAGCAGCTTGATAGTAGTGTAAAACAACCGAAGAAATTGCGGCTGAAAGATGCATAAGAGGAAAATTGTTAGGGTGATTATGTTACCTTATGACTATATATCCGAAAAACTAAATACTAAACTCCACTAAACTCCAGTCTTGCGGTTCGTCACCCATAGGAGAAGTTAGAAAATTCCTCAGAGTCACTGTTTCGATTGAAAAACATGGCAAGGACGGCAACAGTTTGGTTGTTAACAGCACGTTAGAGTGGCAAAGCAATTTTACATTAGATATATACCTAAGCTTCCAAATTAATCCTGACGTGATACCTCAAGAGCGAATAAGGAATATGCTCTGATGCTTGAGTACGGCTACTAGTATCAAAGAATACGGTGAATATTAATTTATAGTAGCCATCCCATTAATGCATTTTGAGGCTCGATTTCATGGCAGAGCAAAATACGTTCCTTGATTTGAAGAACAATTTATTGAGGTGGCGCAATGCAAAAGTTATATTAGAAATGAATGACAGTGAACTAGATGAATTACAAGTCTCAACTAACTAAAGGATAGAAACACCAGCACTGAGTAATGAACTGTGACCTTTGGAGAAACAGAACAGATACAGAAAGACAATGCAAAGATCTCTGGTGAAACTTCCGCTGAAAATTCCTGTGATAGTAATGAATGTGAGTGTGCCAGTAAATATATCAAATCAGGAAATACTACACCTAATGGAAAATGTTAAAAACGGAAATTTAGTCTGCGTTGTTCAAAAGTGGTACCTGTTAAGAACAAGGATGGTTCAACGAGTTTGTCTGTTGATTGACGAAAGCTCTACGATGTGACTAAAAAGGACAATTGTCCATTGCTACGAATTGATGACACATTGGAAATGCTATCTGGGATTAAAACCTTTAGTACGTTGAACTTTTAAAATGGGTATATTGGGTACACATGTTGCAAATTATGCGAACGATAAAATAAGACGGCCTTCACTGCAAAAAACGACTGCTACCAATTTCGAGTAATATTCTTTGGATTATGTATGTTAGAATAATTAATGGATCATTTTCTACAAGGCTGGATTAAAGTTCAGCGCATCAAATAGACATTTTGAAAAGGAGGTAAACCACTTGATTTAGAAAATTCACCAGTATCGAGTGAAAAAATACAAACTGATCCCAAGGAGCTCCAGGGAATGACCATGAATTGATGAGTTTTCTAAAGGACCATATGCTCGCATTATCAACCATTTGTACCCCGATTTGCAGATGTTGCACCGATTCTACATCGAATAACTGAAAAATCTCAAAAATTTTACTAGGCAAAAGAGTAGCAGGATGCGTTTGTACTTTTACAGAAGAACCGGTGCAGCTTTTCAATATTTTACGAACAAGTGGTTTTTTCATCGTGGACACCGAAGCAATAGTGGAATCGGAGAAGTCATATCACAAAATGAAGGAGATAAAGAATATGAACCAGCATTCTAAAGCCGCAGGCACTATAAAGCTGCAGGCACTATAAAAGCCTGAAAAATATTATGGTTTAGCTTGCAAAAAACTGCTGGCAGTGGTGGATAGCGTCGAACACTTCCGTACCAGAAGGTAAAAAGTTACCCTGCATGAATTATTCGGATCAGATTAGAAGTAAAAGAGCGCTAGACAAGAGAGCATTTAGCAAAGAATCAACGATATGACGAATCAATTGTTTTAATTTGGAAGTAAATAGAGCACAGTAGAGATGGCGCAGTATGGCAACAAATTTCAACTGAATGTGAGTCAATAAAAGCTTGTAATGGGCCATAGTCAAAAAATATAATTCTTTAAAAAACTAAAAAGATCTTGAATCAATCATGCTATCCAAATATTAAAAATTTGGACACCAACAAACAAATGTGTAAAATATTTAATGGTCTCTAAATCGGATAAAATCGTTATCATCTGTCCAGATCAAAATTTAACATTTTGATCAATTTTACGGGTGTACATTTTTAGTTTCCTGCATAAGGGTGCCATCGATCGTTAAAATCAATTATGTTTGTTTAAGAACAATGACACACCAAACATATACATTCCAAATTAAACTGATGATTTATGACCAACCCTTATATTATGTAGAGACCCTTTGCATTATTTTATATTTCCAGAAATACTTATTAGTACTTAATGTGTTTGGTCGATTTTGAAATACGATACCAATTTTAAGATGAGTAACGTCATACTATGTGTAACAAACTATTAATTAATAGAAAAAAAAATAAATAAACCATAATTTGTTCGACCCTAAATATACCATATTTTGTTTTCCAACATTCATTATGATGCGTGTCAAATGCAATATGTATATCTATAAGGACATTCTTCCATCGACGACTCTATTACCGATCAAAATGTGTTAAAAAGTAACATAATATCCGATAGTAAAATATATATACGTTTAGGGGTTGTTGTCGTACGATTTAATCAATTTCAGTTTTATGGACGCAATGACAAACAAACTTGAGCACACATAAATTTTTTTTTTATTATTAATAATGAGCAGAAATATGTTAACGATATGTTTGTTCCACGACTTAACGCTTATTAGAGTCGTTACGAAATGTATATTCTTAATTAAATTATTTAACTTAATGATTTATGATGTATCATAATCTTCCGTTTTGTTGTATCAAATTGTGTTGTTGTTTTTTCTGATTAAATGACGTGGTTCAGTTTATTAAATATGTACACAATTAAAATTATGATTATGACGTGACGGTTAGTCATCATAAATATGTTGTATCTATAATATATGTGAATCAATCTACAATAAATTATATATATAGTTTAGATTATGTCTGTTTACATAAATGTAATAAAAGTTGATCTTTTAGGTCGGGCCACTCACATGTTAAAAAATTTATAAAAAAAATGTAATATTCTCAGAACTTCACTTAAATATTCCTGGCTCGTGGAAAGCGGCGACCAAACGAATGTTAAATCACTGGGCTTAAAACCTGCATCCTTAAAAAATATTCTGTTAAAAAAAATATCAAAAATGTAAGCACAATCAATATGCAATTTCTATAAAGCACGCGCCACCATTTTATTACTTTTTTTTTTATTAAAATTCACCTGCTTAAACGGCCAGCACTGCGACCTAAAACATCTTTTGTGCTATTGGGTGTATTAGTCCAAGAGCTTTTTTACCTTCCTAATAAAGGCGAGAATGCTGTTTGCAGAGGTAATTTATATTTCTCCTGGAGCAAATACCTCTCTTCAAAATTAAGACACCTCACATGGTATTTGCTCTGCGGTTTCTATCTCTTTCATATAAAGTGGGCACTGTGTGGACATTTTATTTAAATGATGTCTCAAGTTACAGTGACCTGAAGGAAATTGACCTCCAAGTCTTTATGGTAAATTGGTCTGATCAAACATTTGTTTCGTCTAAGGCCGAGAATACAATTCCAATGGGTCAACCACCGTAATTTCCCCATTTCCTAATTGGGTAGGCTGCAGAAGCCCACGAGAAACCACAGATAGGGTTCAAGCCAATAAGAGTAGTCAATGAGCCTGACCATGCAAATTGGTCTGCTTTTTTAATTCCAGTGATACCCTTGTGACCGCAGGTAGCCACCACAAGCTAAATTTGTTATGGCGAGAAATATATTATAACAGTTTATAACAATTTTTAACCGATTTAAAATCCAGGCAGTTAGACGCCAGTACTTTCAATGCTTCTTGGCTGTTTATCACGTCCGGGACTGTAACGTACGCCGAACAAAAAGGAACCCAAATGATAACCAAATCGTCAGGATAATCAATAGCGTAAAACCGACTAGATGTAGCTCACCAAGTAACTCGTCGATCACGACTGATTACAGTAAAGGTGACAAGATGTCACTTTGTGGGTACCCCTTTCCTGCCGTAATCGTGACTGGCTCATTACCTAGTACCCTGTGATGTGACCTAAATTGAAGCTGGTTCTAAATTAGACTACCAGAGCAGGGGTAATCAAGTCCAAGCCCTTTTGATAGAAGGCTTGGACGATTCCATCTCCACCTGGAACCTGGAACGGCTGAAATGAGGTAATGGCCTATTTGACTTTTTCCAGAGTAAAAAGCTTACAGGATAAACTATTAACTCGACCCACATTTACACCCATATTTTTACCAAATATGGAGTTAGTAATTGTATTTGTGTCGTAAATAGTGCAGCTTGGAAAGTGCACATAAAACAGAGTTTTGAGAAACTCTTTGTGACCTGATGAATATTTACCATCGGATTTGAAAAGAAGCTGAACTTCGTTGAACTGAGCCTTAGCTAGAACTTTATGAATTAGAGTAGCTGTAGATATATCCTTGATATTATTCCGCAGTTTTTCATCCACATAAGTCGTTTGGAACGCCTTAGTTCCATGTTGTAATTTGTTAGGGCTTTCGTATATTTATTTTACTTATTAGAATGCTTTGCTCTATTAAATAATTCCTTAACCCTCTTACGGAATTAAGCCTCAGCTGTTCATTTCATTATGAAATTTTGCGATCAACCACAATGCTACGTGGCACATAGCTGCTTCGGTTAGAAGATAGGAACACATCATTAAGCAAATAAGTTGCAGATTCTAGGTCACTAAATTAACTCACAGATGTTGGCAGCATCTCTGTTTTGATGAATAAAATATCCCTGTAAGTCTTCCAGTTTGTAAAACCAAAAACGTTCTTCTCAGAATATTGAACCGGATGTGCATGTGGTCCAATAAAGAAGCTTCATTTGATACATGCCAGTTTGCTACAAAGTTGGAAATAAACTAGCTCGATAGAGTAAAAACCAACACCTCTTGCCAAATCATGTTAATGAAAGTGGGGTTATACCCTTTATTCGCCACTGCCGTTTGTGTCCCTGCTACCGTAAATGACATGTTGGTGATTTGCATCGCAGCCTATGATGAATTATTTGATTTCGGTTGAAACTACAGGTGAAACACTTACCTAGTCACCTAGAAAACACGCCAAAGCTTACACTATTCCTTCACTCCCCTTCCAGTCGGTACTTCCAGGACTACAACAACCAGATCCTTAGTGATACACTTTGGAATTGAAAGTACGTTAATATTAGATGAAACAATTATTGCTGTTCGGGGAACTTTTTCCCTGCGATGGTAATTCAACTTAAACGACTTAAGGTGGAGGCCTCTAGGAACCTATGAAAAATATGGGGGTTTATGTTACCTTGATATTCGACAAGAATATGCTCTATCGTCGGTACTCCTTAATACCATGTATCAACCATTCGAACTTTACAATTGTTTTCTGAACGAGCTTTTGTCATATCATGCCTAATGCTCAACATCAGCACACAATCACGGTGGGATTTATTCCTAAATTGTTGTTCTATCTGCTTGACCTATCTCTATCTATAGCCATAGGTGAGATGTAATATTTGCTCAGTGACATTTTATTTGGTTAAGTCAGTGCAAGTACACTTGATTAATAAATTGACTCGGTTAAGGATACTGCTAATGGCCTTCAATCCATGATAGCTTCTATCTTCATCAGAAATGAAGAAAATTCCTCAATGGTAAGTATAATTGTGACTTCCCATATTCCTTCCATAAGTGTGGTGTACTTGGTGGAATGAACTTCCAATCTGTTTTGTATTGTAGAAGCACCAAAAGTTTGTCAGGTGTTGTTGATTTTAAGAATGGGAGTAGTTCTTGGAAGTGATTATGTACCCATTTAAAATTATGCCATGGTCATTGCATATTTAAATAGTGCATAGTAATTTAAATCAACCTGTTGGAAAGAGTAAACGTAGTGCATTCTTTCCGTTGGCAGTTTTTCCAAGATTTGATTTCGTTGGTTGTGCTTGGATACACTTGGCATATTTGGTTACGATCACTTTGCTTCTATTTTTCTGTCTGCCTCCACTAACTACTATAAATATTTATAGTTAATTATTGTTAATTTGATTGCATCTTGTTTGCTTGAATCAAAGAATCCGTACAAACTAAGGTGGTTGTTGGCTTTTATTCATTGATATATGACGTTTGAATGAAGTTCCTCATCTCAGTTTAAATTTTACCCAGAGATTTTAAAATATTTTTCTTCCTTGGATAATAGTCAGTGATATTCAACCAAGAGGGTCGAAGTTTTAACTATGGGATCTGATAATATCGTTTACTTGTTTTGTAATCTGGTAGTTGAACCGTGACCTTAAATTTTCATTTCTACGTCCCCACATAATACTCACTTATGTTGTTGGAACCAAATTATGCTGCTGGTTTTCAATACCCCGTGCGGAGTTGATCTTCTTCTGTTAGTTTTCCAGCCACTATCCAACCAAATATTGTATGCGGACTGCTACCAAACTACTTTCCAACTAACGGCTCTTAGACTGAATTCTCTGGAAAACTAAATCCCCTCTAAACAGTTCATCAAAAGAATTAACACCTGAGTTTTAATCGGGCCTTGAGATCTTTTTCCATTTTAGCATTTTTCTGGTTCAGATTGAAATTTTAAATCTCACGCTTCTGATATAAATGATGACTGTAATCCATAATCCATTAAAGCGCTCGATACGACTGCCGTTGAATTAAATCAGTTAGTAAGATTCTCTGCACATTAGATTCTTGAACTCATTTTGAGCCATTGCATCTTAGATTAACAGTTATCAGAGACGCGAATAATGAATTGAGAATAATTTAATCCAATATTTTCTTGGTATGGACGTCCTATTATCCAAATTTTTTGAATAAAAATGATGTCGTAACTCTAATCATAGCCATTGAGCCATTAGAATTTTGTTTCATACCCCACTGTCGAGAAAAATTATTGCAGTTGTTTTATTGCTAAATAAATCACCAAAAGGTCCCCATTTTCATTTTTACTCTATTTCGCTTTTTTCGTAGCCGAAGTTTTGGTGCGAGTCTGTAGTATAGAATCTAAAGTAAAGTATATAGTATAGCAAATGACCATTTTTATGAACCGTTGAATCAGACGAATTGTTGTGGGGATTTGCAAAGCCTCTATTGCGGCTTTAGTTCTTTGTTACTCTATTCCTATGCAAAATGTTAAATGTTCATAAACCTTTAGAAGGATTATGCATTATACGTAATCCCAAAGACTTTCTCAAGAATTTGAACAGGTCCAATGGTCTCGTAATGGTAATTTTGAAATTATCCTTTTCTGCAAATGTTTATGTGGTAGTAGGCGTTTACTTAATCAATTTTCATAAAGATTGTACAACCGTGAAAATGATTAGAAAATAACTGTATCATGGCATTTAGGCCAGTAATTCCCGCAGGGTCACCGGCCATTGTCCATTTGGTTTAGAATATGTTACCAAACTCAGGCAGAGGGTTAGCTTTTCTTAATTTCTGTGCACGATAATAAGTTGTAGAAATTTGTAAATGTTTAACTGCAGTATTTTTGATGATATCATGAGCTTTTGATTGGATAATCACTCATCAAAATCAGACCACTACTAAGTATTTAATATTTGCAAATCCACAATTTAACAAAATCCGGCAAGGGATTAGCTTATCTAAATTTTTTACGCGAAAATAATGTGTGGGAATGTGCAAATGTTTAACAACAGTTTTATGGCTGATATCAAGAACTTTTGATTGAAGTATCACTTATCAATATCAGACCACTACTAAGTGTTTACTTTATGTGAATTTACAATTAATGGAAGAGTGAAATTACTTGCAGAGACAACGAACAAAACATCTCCAGCTTCGCTATATTCTTTAATTCCTGCCCTTCGGCTATGAGACAAGCTGGATTGAGACGACGTGGATTATTACAAATCTTTAAACAAGCATATCGAGGGTTCATTAGTCCTATAGCGATAATTCCATAAACTTTGGGATTCATCTCTGCGTTAATAAGTGGTTTTTTTGCAGGTCTACATCAAGCCGGATTTCAATACAAAATTTCCTTCCAAAATACAGGACCATTGATTCCGGCAATAGTGGAGACGAGTATAAAATTTCTTTTAAGTCATAGATCTAGTTTCAAATATTTCATGCGGAACGTTTTGATGCTTGAACCATTCTCTGCTGTAAGGAGGTTGTGGTTGTGAAATATTAATTCGAATAATTGTGTTTAGCCGAAATGTCCAGTATTTATAAGAAAATTTTAAATTGATTGCTGAGTCTTGGATAAATAAGCAGCGTAATGATCCAACTCAGTTGTCAAGCGCTTTAACAACTGGCTATACTAGTCGGTTTGTTTTAGGATAAGCACAACAATTAGAGCATTTGGTTGCTCAGCTTTCAAAACGTCAATGCGATACCAACAAATCTCGTTTATACTACGAGATCGACTATAAGGTTAAATTAACGGTTATTTTTGAAAACTTTCAAATAAGACCTTGGTGTATGCCGGAAACTATTCAGTTCAGAACTTAAAGAACGTATTTATGAGACATCTCATTTTAAATAGTGAAGTTCTTTACAAATTTTTGACAATTTCACTCAATTCACATATTTGATCTTTTGGAACTAGCTAGACCTGATGCATAACCGGGTTTGTAGGTACTCAAACATGAAGAAGTTGACGACGTGTTGGTTTGGATGGTGGACAATATGCAGAGTAATTCGAAACTTCTTAAGTCTGACCAGCCAGAGTTAGTTTTTCGGGCCATTCCAATATGCTTATTTTGAAGCATATTTTCTCATAGGTAAACGATGAGGCCAAAGTTTCCAATCACAGTTGTTCGCTATATGTTGTTGTTACAGAATATTGATTGTGAATTAAAATTGACGAACCTCAGTTTATTAGTTAGTAGGTATAGAGAAGTACTTTGCTGATTGCAATTAAATGGCTTTTTTGCAATTAAATGGCATCGACGACGATATAATGAACACGATCTGCTTTGCATTCAACTTCGAACTAGAGACAACGTCCAATGATTCGAGATACATGCTGCTATTTTAAATTATAGCCTACTACCATCCCAAAAAAAAAAACTGCTTTATTTATGGCCAAATATTTTTATTTTAGAATCAAACATTTTAGGATGGGCGGTCATTTTCCCAATTCATTATTTTTAGTTAAGTGAATTAAAATTTCAATTATGGATGGTGGTATCAATCATTTGATATTATGCTAACTGATTTGATCGGATATTTGGAAGAATCTTTTCTCAAATCGTTCAAAATTCAAAATTATAAGATAAGAAAGGTAAAAATATGGAAAACCTTACATATACAATTCTCAGAAGGCACCAACTTAGGTAAATACATATTTGATGAGTTTTCGTTATATTGGGTAAATATTGTTGAAGATACTTTTGTTGCTTTAGGGACTATTTATTTTGGAAACGGACGTAATGACAATTTTAATAGTTTAAATAAACTTTATTTTTAGTGTATGCGGTGAACATCTTTAAAAGCCACCTTATGAGATTTTATAAATTTAATTGAATATGTTATACATAGACCTTAGCTTTTCTATATATTTACGTAGATCCAACCCAAAAGTATACAAAATTAATTTATATAATTTTATCATTTCTAAAAATCTTAACTAAATATCCAGACTCATGTACAATTTTTTTTCTTCTACGTTTATATATTTACCCATTATACAACTTCTTTTGTACAAAATGAGCTGAATTGGTGGAATAAAAATAATTTAAGATTATAAGTAGATTAAGTGATTTATAATCCACAATTTAAATTTACGAGTTTTCCTTGTACAATGCTGGATGAAAGTATCAGCTTAATTAAATTACAGCGAATTAAGTTTATTGATATAATTATTATACCATTGCTCTAGGATATGGTTTGGTCTTTAAATAATGTCCTAAACTTATTTTTTTTTTGGTTGATTCAAACTATAAATTCCTTATTAGTATTAAATTTAGTGTCTGATTAATTTTGATTATACTATATTCATCTAAATAATACTTGAGTGTGGTAAAAAACGATTTTTAGCTACAGTTTAGGTTAGATAATTATTTCCAAATGTCATCGAAGCCACTGTATAGTTTCAAGTTGACTCTCTTTTACCATAACCATATGTCAATATGGATTTGTTAAGAAACAAAAACTTCAAAGCAAATTAATCTATTTGGCTACTTAGATCCTTATTTGTCTTCTTCTACAGTAGTAATGAGAAAAACAAAACCAAAAATACTGAAAATAAATTTTTTTTTAAATGCAAAATAATGTGCAACAAGGATAGATATATAATGTCTTTTCTTTGGCCAAAGCTCTCCCAATTTTTTTTGCAGGTAATTTTTTTAACGTACGAATACAGGTTCGTTTTAAATCCATCTGCAGCCTATACTGGCATGAACGATGGTTCAGCATATAGATTCTGCACTTTAACAGAAGGTCAAAGTTGTGTTCATCGTCATCACCGATCGTAATCAGGTGATGAAAAATCTCTTTTGCAACGCTCCCCCGTTTAGATTTAAACTTGTTACCACCCCCGCCTTAAACACTACAGCTTTAACCACTGCGCTAATTGCTCGGTGATAGATATTTTCAATATGTTGTTGTTTCGCTTTGTACTGGCAGCATCTGAAAACTCTCATCCAGTTATTAGGAGTAATCGAAGGTCAAATGTTGAAATTGCCAATGAGATCAAGAAACTGGTAGTTAATTATACCTTTAGAAAAACTGATGCTTTGAACATTGTATTATCCATGATGAGAGTTTTCCATGATGACAACCCAATCTCGCGGATGATCTCGAGATCAGATAGATGAATAAATAAAGGAAGGAATTGTTTGTCCAAGTTTATCTTATAATGAATGCAAGCCATATGGTGCTGTCAAACAAAAAAGATGGGTCAAAACGACTATGTGTTGACTTTTGCAAATTAAATAAAGTGGAGAAATTGACCGCAACTAAAGGTGCAAAATATTTTACGACGTTAGACCTGCGTAATGAGTTTTTTCACGTACCCATCTCCAAAGAATCCTGAAAATCTACGACTTGTGTTACACCGTTTGGCCACTACGAATTTATGAAAGTCTTGTTTGGATTATCTAATTTGACAGTGGTTTTCCAACGCTTCATAAACACCGTTTTTCAAAAATAATATACGGCAAAAATAGTTTGTATATAGATGGATGAACTTTTGCTTGTACCAGCGAAAAGTATGTCGAAGAAGGATTAGAACGGATACGGCAGTTAGAGTTTCGAGGTGGCAGCTAAAACGTTTCGCAGATGAATTGGAAAAATGCCAATTCTTAAGGACTCGAATCAAATATCTTGGCTACGATATTGAAGAAGGTTCCAGGTAGGACTTGGGAATAAGATGAAGCATGTAGATGCATGAAGTATATGGATCCTGTAGTAATGATAATAGAAGACGTGATAACTTCAAAAAAGAAAGTAGCTCAGAACAACGGTTAAGATTTCTTTATAAAT
This sequence comes from Tipula confusa, assembly GCA_963556175.1. Taxonomy (NCBI): domain Eukaryota; kingdom Metazoa; phylum Arthropoda; class Insecta; order Diptera; family Tipulidae; genus Tipula; species Tipula confusa. The sequence goes on from OY744477.1 coordinate 153,903,792, forward strand.
AAGTTTGAGACTCATTTTGTACCAATTGACAGGGAGACAGTTTTATATTCCAAGATTATATCAAAAGATAAGAAATCGCATAAACATTGTAGTGAATAAGAAGATGGGAAATCAAGAAGGCTTATTACATCCGACCCTGAAAGAAGAAGCTTCGTTGAATACTTAACCATCTAGATCATCTTGGAAATATTGTAGCGACTAAAAACAATACAAACGAAACGTTTGTGAAGTTATATCCATCAAAATTCACAACCGCACTTAAAAAGTTATCCAAAAGTAAAAACTACAAAGAGCGGTGTTTGAAAATCCAGGGTGATTTATTTCGTACAAGAGGTCTAAATATACATTTTTAGGATTCCAAGAATACTGCAAGAAAATGTTAAAAAACATATATATTGCAATTACAACTGGAGTTCTGACCGATAAAGGGCAGATTAAACGCGTTAACGGACTATAGGTGTGAACAACAACCACCCTCAAACTCAAGTAACGTTTCAACGACAAAACAACGTTAGTCAATTCAACGTTGTGAATCACGAAGTGCAGAGAAATTAAAAATTAAACGCAACAAAATAAACTCCTATATCTACACAAATTATTCATTAACGTGGCAATCGTATAACCAAGAAGCAGTAATGGACTGTATTATTGAAAAATTGGTTTCAGCAGCTAGGAAATATATGAGCAATTGAAATAAACTTTGGTACAGTTTATGTACATAACAAGACCTATTCTTAGAGGTATCATTCACCCAAATCGGACTACAAGTACGGATTTTGAGTATTTCGATTTTGAAACATCTCGAATTTAAAGAAAAAACGGATACAATTTGGTCTCAGCAGCTAAGAAATAATTGAGCTAAGAACTTATTTCGCAAAATGTTGAGTTTAAACAAAAAGCCCATAGATTTAAGTACAGTTCAATCACCAAAAGAAAAACCGTCCGTTACTGGATCCGTATAACAAATATTCCAGAATTATTAGTAACCAAATTTGCTAGATAATTTAATACAACAACATCAACCTACGTTTCGTTCAATCAAATTTTCGCTTAAAGCATTTACTGCCAATCAAAAGTGAGAAATCTGCAGTAGGTCAATCCAGAGTAGGTCCTTGTAGGAGGCAAGTGTAGACATATTTGAACTTGTTACAAATAATCACACACTTTTGTACTTAATTTAGCCAAATTTATTTATTAAACCGGCTGCAACTCCAAATCTGGTGTAAGCAAATGAGAGGTGAGTTTACCTTTATGTCATCCCTGTTGCCATCAGTGCTGCAATTATTGAAATACTACAATCTTTGCTAGTTTTAAATTTTAATCAAAGCGCTACTCAATCAAATAAAGTTAAACCAGAACTGTCGAAATCGATTCAAATTAAATTGGAATGGATTTAATTGGTGACTCCTCAAGTGCAAATCGATGAACGCCTACCACCATTTTCAAGTATTGTACCGAAAAGCCCAACAACTAATGAACTACAAATAAATGCTTTGGAACAAGCACATAAACTAAATTTAAATGCAATAATTGTTAGTAAATTTAGGTACCTGATAATCATAAGCGATTTTTGAACACCCTAAAATATAGTGTAATGCAATTAAATGAAAATGTGTACCGTCTTCTACTAATTAACGATTTAAATAAAAGAAACGTACACAAGGTTGTCACAATGAGTCTTGATATTGCAAATGAAGTTGATAAATTGGATAGAAATAAGTATTACGAAACTGTGTGTAATGAACCGAACATAAAATGTTAAAATTTATGAACGGATATCGGAAATCTTGGCAAATTCAAATGGGGAACGATCGACTAAGATTTGAAAACAATCGCTTTCATCAGGGAACGGCTATTTAAACAAATTTTTAAATTTAAATTCAGACGACGATAACGCTCAGCGTTTAGCATCATTTAGGGATATATTTGCCTTTTTGCATGCTAATCACGAACGTATGAAACAAATAAAAATATACCTTACGGATGATAGAATTAAAACAAATGTTGCAAATTTTCAAAACATTTAGAACTTAAATTTAGAACCTAATGAAAAAATGAGAAATAGTTCAGCACTGCGGTAAAAATTGTAGAAGCATGTTTAAACTCAATGCCATTTATTAGTTGGCACATCACTGATTTCTCCTCTCCAGTAGGATGAAAAGAAACATTACCAAAACCCAAAGATGGAATCTACTTTCAGAGATGACCAAAACATGTTTTTATATGGCGTAAGGATTATATATCCTACATATCACATATATGTATATAGGGAAGTCTAGGTAAAGTTATGTCACTATTAAAGGTTCTTTACAATTGCTGAATAAGTAAGAACCAGCAGATCCTAACTAAAACCGGCTACAAACAATAGACATTTTAATTGGGGCTGAGCTCTACTGTTCACTTATGTTAGAAAGACAAATAAAAATAAGCGATAGTAAGCCAGTACTACAAATTACAAGCTTTGGTTGGATCACCGCAGACAGAACTGACGATCCGACATTGCAATTTGATATCTACAATTCCTTTATCCTATCACTGCAAAGCAGTTATTTCAATAATTTTGCAAATAAGAGACACGACTCTCCAGCAAACTAAAATACTTTTGAAAAATGAGAATGAGAAACATTTTTCCAAAGCTCAGTGTCTTGTGATTTTGTTTGGCAATATTTCAGATACCTTTGCTTTTCTGTTTATGGACTTTAAATTAAGAAAAGTCTCAATAAGCATGTATAAATCATTTCTATCATCTACAACAAAAACTTGTTGGGATCTGGCTCTCAGAAGAATATGTATCGAACTTTTGGCGGAATAACAAGAACTTGGTTATATGCAACCAAACAAATTACGTAAACTGCACTATGCAGATCATTTTTTACCACATCACTGTTTAGTGTGTACATAAGTTTACGAAGAAGCAATGGTTTGTTTATTCGATGGTTCATCTAAAATCTTTCAAAAATGTTCCTTAATGAAATTTTATTTTTGTTGCTATACAATACAGCCTGATCATCATAATGTTTCGAACTCACAAATGTTTTTTTACTGCGGACATTACCAAATTGTATTATAAAATTTCATAAGTCAGATTACCCATTCCATTGTAAAAATTGGCTTGATAGTTCAGGCAAAGAACTTAAGACATATTATTCATTAAAAAGAGTCAAAAATGGAACATTTTTGCCTCCGTATATTTATTGCAATCCGATGTCCTACACAATTGGTCAAATACGAAGTAACCTCATATCTGTTGGCCTCCAAAGTCATTAATGAAAATTGTTACGTGGATGACATTAGGATTGGCTCTTACACGATTAAAAACTGTTTTAAAATATGAGAGGAGTCAATCATGCTTTTAGATAAGGGAGGATTTGATTTACATAGATACTGTTCAAACCATCCTAATATTCTAAAATATGTTATAAGCGAACGAAAAGTTTATCTCCACATAATGGATAACAACGTCATCAAAACGCTTGGACTTATATATCAGCCATCATATCATTATTTTTCACTTCTCCAGAGCGTTGTAATGAAAGGATGATTCTACCAGCAAATCTGTTCCTTTTACTCATATGCGTTAATATTTAAGGGAAAAGTAATAGTTCGTCACACCGTGAACAGTTGCATTCGCTGTTTCAAAGCAACGTCAATCAGTATCAAACATCTCATGGAAAACCTACCTGAAGAATACTCCTCACATATACTTTCGAAGTTCTCAATAAAATTGTTATTTAAATTGAATCTTCGTAGTAAACTCACACCCACTGACGCCGTCATATCGTTACACCTAAATGACGATAACACATAGTAACTTCCTGAACGATAGTCTATTGAATGATTTATAGACGAGTCTGACTTGAAGGATTTCAAAATCACATTGTCAGCTAGATATTCAAAAGCTATACTAGATTTAATTCTGCAGTGCCATAAATGAGTAGCGAGACCTTTAAACAAATCAATTGGTACTACTAAAAGATAAAAACGTATCCCCGTTAAAATAGTCCTGGCATGGATTCTGTTATATACGAGTTGTAGAAGTAAAAACTTAAAAAAAGCGCTGGCTAAATCATGCCCTTTACTTAATGAGTGATTACTTTGAATTCCAAAATACATTCAAGCCAATAGATACAAGGCTTATATTTAAGGAAGTTCACATAAGTTCAGTAGTTTCATATTACTTGACCAATAGTGGCTTTAGAGTTGAGTTACACAGGTCATAAAAAAAGTCAAGTATAATAAACTATCGATTAGGTAAGTTAAAGGTCTCGATTAGGTAAGTTAAAGTGCGCTATAAAATCAGTGGAGTTAAACGCTCTAATAATAATTTAGCAGTATACTTGCATGTGTAGCAAGATGAGAGGCAGACCCTTCGAAAAATTAAATTATTTTTGAAGTTTTATTACTCGCGATGGCTACATAAAAGTAAAGTTTACGTATTATATACATAAAGTTTATGATAATGGAAGCTGCTTAAGCTGTATCCATGCAATAAAAACATATTACAACTAAAGACCAACTTAAATTTATATTAAATTGCAACTTGTTTTGTATCCACGACGAGATCTAAACTTTGTAGAATTCTTTGCTATAGGTATCCGAACATAAGAATTTATTTCGTGTAGTCGAATCTGTATGTATAAATATTTCCAGCAGACCAGCTTTATGTAATAAATATATATCGTATATAAACGAACGTTAAGGTTGAGAAAATTCTGAAGAATTCTCCAATTTGCTGTTTACTATACATAATGGTAAAAATTGTTGAACGAAACAAACTGTTGTTTGTGCTAATCCTATTTACTCCATAAAATGTTATGGACTATAGAGTATATGGTTGTATATATAGAGGAACTGAGCAGAATACATAACAAGTGTGTGTGTGTATGTGTTATCAAAAATACATTAAAAAATCGAATAAAATTTTTAAATTTAAAACCAACACACATCCTTGTGAATTATTTTACCACCCACATGTTTGCGTTATACATATTAATAGATATGTGTTGGTTGGCCTTACTCATTTTTCATATTTGTAAAATTTTTTTCAAAAAAATAGGTTTGGCCACCCCGACTAAAATTATGAATTTTAAGTGGCACTTTAAGGAACACGTTTGGTTTGCAATTTATCGGCAATGACCAATTTAAAAAATGCTCTTGGTGTAGGAAACGGTAATGGACAGATATTGACCAAATATATTAAGCCAACATTAAGAATTATATTCTCGTTATTAGCAATGGTAAAAATTAGATGTAGTTCTTTAGGGTCGGTTCCTAGCCCATTATCCTAGTACTATATTTGATTAAAATCCTTTTTGGTTACCTTTATTACTTGTATGTGTTTAGCTGCAAAAGTTTACGCATTCTAAAATGAATTATTTTATGGAGCCTACCTTCTTATATTTAACAAACGATAAGAAAGGAGGGATTTTCATACATTTATATTTCTATATAAATAAATTTTTATGCATAACAGAAACGACCCGATTGTAGACACTTTATGATCATGACGGCATAATTCTATTTCTATTTGGTAGGGTGTAGAGGAAAAAGAAAGGGATGGCAATTTTACTGAACAGCTCTGCATTCTAATTTCTGTAGTCTGTCATCTCTTATCAGCAACTCCAGTGGCCCACTATTAAACTGTAGTTTGGAGAGTTTCCCTGAAAATGAAAATGAAATCCGGGACAATTTGGTTAAACCACAGCATTCTTAAATTTTATAGATATTACCTTAATGATCATTATTTTAACCATGTAGTGACATTGAGTACAATAAATAACGGTGATTGGGTAGCAACTGATTACAAAAAAGTAAATGATCATATTGTTATACAAACTGGATGGTAAAAACCCAAAAACTTTCAAACTACTATAAAAATTTTAACGAATGACTCAAATCCGCCAAAAAACCTACCAAAATTAAACTTTGAAATAAATAATTTGGAAGTTAATTGAAACTTATGGAAATATGCCCATAGACAAACAAACAATTGGAGGCTTAATTAGGACCAAACACTTAGGCGACAATGATAAACAAATTCTCATAAGCACAATATATAATTAGGTAATGTTGAAGCAGAACGAAAAACTCTCTGCAACAACGGTGATTTAACATAAAAAATGTATAGGTATCCCCATCACTGTAAAAGTGACGTGGAGGAGCACACACAAGATATGTTGAATAGCGAAATTATAAGAAAGTCCAGTAGTCCCTATTATTTACCAATTGGGTAGTACAAAAAAAAACTGACGCGTCAGGCCTCCGAAAGATCAGAGTAGTGATCGATTCTAGGAAGCTAAATGATAAACCCGATACCGCAGATAGAAGGTATTTTAGATAGTCTGGGCAAATCTACTTATTTTACCACATTAGACTTGAAGTCAGGGTTTCATCGCAGATCCCCATAGATCAAAAATCTCAAAAAAAACTGCTTTTTTGACGGAAAAGGGGCATTTCGAATTTATGCGAATGCCATTCGGACTTAAAAATGGTCCGATTATTGGGTTTAACCTAGAAAATCATATAGCAAATCTTTGTGAAGTACTCAAACGACTTTCGTCCTGTAATTTAAAAATTCAGCTAGATAAATGCGAATTTTTAAAGAAAGAGACATAATTCCTGTAGCATGTAATTAGCCAAGAAGGGTTAAAAAAACTAAACCCGTAAAAAATTGGAAAAATACTTGTATGGCCACTACCAGTCACCCAAAAACAAATTAAATAGTTACTGTGTAATAAGGTTACTGTGTACGGTTCATTCTGAATTATTCCCAGATCACCAAACCAATGACAAAATTTCTAAAGAAAAGCATTGCGATTAACGTCAAAGATCCAGACTACGTTAAAGCTTTTGAAACCATTAAGAAAATTATATCAACGGATCAAGTTCTTGCCTATCCGGATTCCTCAAAACCCTTCATCTTAACCACAAATGCATCCGAGTTTGCACTAGGTGCTGTACTTCCCAAATGCACGATATGGGCGAAAGACCAATTACCTACGCGTCCAGAATGTTAAACATGACTGAAACTAAGTAAGTAACAAATGAACGAGAAGCATTAGCCATAATTTGGTGAAATAATATCAACCATACCTCTACGGTAAAAAATTCACAACTTCTCACAGACCATAAGCCCCTCACCTTTATTAAAACATCAGAGAAAAATTCAAAAATCTTACGCTGGCGTCTGGAACTTGAGAATTTCGACTAAGACGTTGTTTACAACGTTGTTTACAAACATGGTAAAATGAACGTGGTGACGGATGCTCTTAGCAGAAGGCCAAATAACGATTTTAAAGAAATAAACTCACACGAAGGAAATGAATTAGTAAATGATTCAAATCTAATACAAACTTCAAGCGAATCGGAAACAATTCATTCCGCTGGCAAATCGAACGATTATTATTTACATTTTCCAGATCGCCCACTTAACTACTACAGGAATCAAATTATTTTCAGAGTATTTTAGCTTGACATTATCATAACTGAACAAATATTCCCCAACTTCAAACAAAAATTGTAAGAGAATCTTTTAATTATAAAAGAACATGACAGAGCTGATAAGGGCATTCACGAAGTAGAAAACCAAATTAAACGAGCATACTTTTTTCCTAAAATTGCGAAAAAATTTAAAAGTTATTCGACTTCCTGCTTCGTTTGCAATGCTCACAAGTACGACAGAAGACCATATAATATGAAAGTATCACTAAGGTCTAGCATTAATAATCCACTAGAGCGAGTGCATACCGATATATTTAGTATCGATAAAACAAATTTTTTGTCAATAGTTGACTCATTCTCCAAACACCTTCAGATGGTGGGATTAGCATCAAAAAACTTTCTTGACGTTAAGAATGCAATAATAAAATACTTCACCTCTTTTGGAAAACCTAACAATTTAGTTTCGGATCACGAAACATCTTTCAAATCAATTCAATTTCGAGAGTTCCTGAGTCGATTAAATATCAAAATAGAATACTCATTCTCTTCGGAATCAAATGGACAGGTAGAAAGAACTCACAGTACCATAATAGAAATATTCAACCTTAACAAAAATAAATTCCCGGATACTCCGACCCCAGAAATTATAGAATTGTCGGTAGCTCTGTATAATAATTTCGGCAACCGGTTTCACTCCAAATGAAGTAATTTTTAATCAAAATAATACTACAAATCCAGAAGAAATAGAAGTAAAGGCAAACATGATTTTTATAAATATTAACAAAAATTTGAAAAAATCAAAAAATAGAATGTTAAAAGGAGATACCAGTAAGGAAGAACCCTCTGATTTAAAAGAAAATCAATTAGTATTTAAGAAACCTAATATAAGAACCAAAACACAACCCAGGGGAATCAAAACTAATGCAAAAGAAATAACATTTAAAACTTTTAAAATAAATAGAGATATAAAAAGGAATAAAAATAAAATCAAGAGGCTTAAAAAACATTATTCGCTAATATTTTTTTTCTTTTTGCAGAAATAGCAATTAACATCGGTCAGCCAAAATCTCCATCGATTCTTTCTCCACTTCCCACCTCAGGAGCTTTCATAAACGCAACTCCTGAAGTCCCATATCTTGTATCTACAGCTACAATCATAATGAATAAGTACGATAAAGTAGAAAAAATTTGCCGATTAATTCCAGAGTTCAACGGGAACCCTGATGAACTTTTGAAATATGTTTCTTGTGTCGACAGAGCACATACGCATTGTGTGTTGCAGCAGAAGAAAAATCTTTACTGGTCGACCACATTCTCTTTAAATTAGACTGCAATACTTACAACCTAATTGCTAATGTAAGACCTAATACATGGGCAGACATTAAAGTGCAGCTGACAAGCTTCTCCCAGATAGAAGACACTTTCGATGATGTTGAAAGGAAAATGTCATCCCTTCACTTTGAGCCGTTATATGAAAGCATACAAGAATACTACCCATGGGCTGAAGACCTCGCCAGTATATATAAGACGCTTCTCAAAAACCAATACGAAATAAACGATGAAGCAAAAGCACAGACAATTTCAGTTAAAAGAGTTGTTCCGAGATTTATCATGGGGCTCCCTAATCAAATAAGAAATTTTGTGCGCATGCATCAGAAAGAATTTCTAAAACCATGCATGGAAGCAGCAGTTCAAGAGTGGCGATTTGAGAAAAACTTATATGGTAGTCAGATACAGAGAGAACCCACTGATACTAATGGACAAACTAACGTTACGAATAATCAGTTTCATCTGAGAAATAGCTCGAGAGAAGTTCGAAAGATCTGTGGTTACTGCAAGAGACATGGTCACATGATATCGAAGTGTAGAACGAAAGTGAGGAATGAATCTCGTTACTTAAGCTATTCGTTCGCTCCACCCAAATTCTACAACCGTAATCCACGACAGTTTCCCCAGCGCACACAACTTACAAATTAATTTCGGCACAATAGACAATATTCTCCACCACCTAACTCCCAAATCATTCATATACCTCAAATAACGGTAACAAAAACAGGTCCATTCAATGGCGTGATCCCGTCACTACCTCTTCTCCTATTAAAAATCCACAAAACCAACAACCATCGCGATATCATCCTTCGGTAGATAAAGTAACTGATTTTTTCAGAGGGGTGAAGATATTTAGGTATCCCAACTATCCCAATTCCAGAATAAACTACTACTATGCAGATGATAACCTATATCTTCGGAAAACTCCGATGGACTCAGCAACGGTCAAGAGAGGAATTCACGTGGTTCAAGATAGCTTTCCTATCACTCAGAATGGTATCATGGGCAGAAATATGATGAGACGTTTTTAAAATTGACATCATGTATAGCCAGAATCTACTGAAAATCAACTACATTGACACTAAACCAACAGTTATTAATTTAGCTAGCAGTGGAAATGTAATGACAATACCAGTCAGAACCAAAACATATATTCAAACGTTTTCACCAATCAACGGTGAAGTTCTAAATCATGCCGAAGAAATATTACCAGATCTTTTCGTAGGAAATAGCGTTTCGATTGCGAGTGGCAACAAAATGATCATTCCTATTGTCAACTCGAATGATCACAAATATACGATTTTTCACCTAATATTGAGACAGCTCATGATTATAACATAAATACGTTAAAAGACATATATGCAAGTACGCAACTAACAGACCAAAGACAGAAAGACATTCTTAACAAAATTGAAGTGAATTTAGATCCTAATCTAAACATAGAAGAACGGAGCTCCTTTCTCGATGTTTGTACAGGTTACACTGATCTTTTTACTGAGTAAAACTCTCCGTAACTTTATTTAATGATACAGCACCGATTAACGTTAGACAATATCGACTCCCACAAAATCTGAATCAAGAAGTAAATAAACAAGTCAAAAAGATTCTTCGAGAAGGTAAAATCTGCCATTCAACACAATAATTACTAGCCATCCCTAAAAAACCACATGAGTTTGGCAACAAACAAAGGAGGGTCGTTGTTGATTTTCGTAAAATCAATGGCTCCACAATTGGTGCCACTTTCCCACTTCGTAATTATAAACAATGGAAAAACGTTCTACTATATTCTGATTGTGAACCAGATAATAGAAACATAACAGAGAACTTCCTAATCACGATTGGAAATTGCACGGTTACAGTTAATGGTAAAAAATTTGAAGCATATGATATTAGAAGTGAAAACAAGGAGATCCAAGAACAGAAAACGTCTACCAGAAGTCTTTTTGAAACCATGTACAAACCAAAAATAGGATCTGGTCTCTCTCTGGAGGATTATCAGTTTTGGTGTAATTGTGTTGGTATCATGTGTTTTAAAAATGTTGCAACAAGAAACGTACAAAGTTCAAGCGATCCAAAATCATCATATAAGGACCTATTAAGAAAAGCAGGTGTCATACCAAAAGCCGAGGACGATTTTTCTTCACCCGTGGATAAGTTACATTCACCTAAGAACAATATACTCATATAGAAATTGCTACATAAGCAACACGTTGTTGCTAGACACATTCTTTTCCTACAGAAAGTGCTTCTACGAAGAAAATTATAAATATATATATATGAATATATCTATAAATATATTATATATATATATATATATATATATATATATATATATATATATATATATATATATATATATAATATAATATATAAATTGTAATAATATAACGATATAATGATCAAATCAGTAACCTACTTACGTCAACATTATTGCAATTGTGCTATGCAACAAAAATCATTCAATCTTATTGACTACCCTGTCACCTATATTATGCATATTTTGTAAATCCACTCTTCATACAACAACAAAACATTTTTCCATATTTTGGAGGACCAATGAAAGTCAAACCGGGTGACCATCATATTTGTTACACATTCATAATTATCTGCGTTTGGGCAATATACAAATCGGAATAAAACGAAATCATCCGTTTTTTTATTATTTGCTCATTGGCTATTGCAATAAAACCGCGGTGACAGTCAAAAATGCAAATTTATAGCATAAATATACTGCATATATAGCATAAATATGTAGAGCTATATTGTTTGAGCAGATTACAGATGGAAAAGATCGACATTTAAGTTGCTACAATATTCAAAAAAGTCTAAAAATTACGCACCCGAAATAGTCAAATAAAGTTGGAACCTTAGTAATTTTCAGCAAAAGTTAAGTTAATTGTTTTAAAGATTATATGTATATGAATGAATAATTAAACAAAAAAGTACAGCTGCTATACTCAAAGTACAAACAACGAGTATCATCGTCCATATACCATCTTAAATGCGTATCGAGCCGAATAACGATTCCGCAAACTCCACAGCTAACGGCGGCTGGTAGCTGTTGTGTCGGTTGCGTTACAGAACGCAACCAACACCACAGCCGCCAGCTACCGTGCGCTGTGGAGTTTGCGGAATCGCCATCGACTCGATATGCCCAAGATGGATTTGAAACGATGATTCGATTATTTGATACTATAGTATAATCTGCAGACTGCACTGAAATATGAAGAATTTTTTTTCTATATATATTTAACAAGAGTGCATCAGTAGTTCTAGTGAATTATAAAAATTATCTTAAAAATTGTATAAAAAATATAAAATGTACGCAAAATATAAATCACTATACATGTAAATCACATGAATACAAAATAAAATACTACAATATTAACACAAAATCAAAAATAATATTGCAAACAAAAATAATTGTAGGGGAACGTAAAAATTACAACTACATTTAAATGACGATTCGTACGAAAAATTGATATAATACACCCATCCCTCGCTTAACGCAAACTCTAATTAATTTGAACGAAATTTCGCTAATTAATTTCAAAATTAAACCAAAATTTTGGTTTACGTAATAAAATTTCGATTTACGAAATTTTTTTACATATATATTTTACATTTTTGAATTCCATTATTCGAAATTTCATTTTGCTAAAAATTCGCAGTTTACGAACTTTTCGAGAACGAATTAATTTCGTTAAGCGAGGGATAGGTGTAAAAGCATTATCATCATCATCAAAATACAGGTTATTATGAAAAATAAAAAAAAATCAACAATTGTATATACGCAATAGTGTTGGTTTTGAAAATAATAATAAAATTGCAAACCATACCATCGTAACAGCTAAGTGTATTAAAAATCATAACTGGTTTCCACAAAATATGAATATTATGATCGAGTAATGTACACCATTATGTTAACAGTCTATACACTTGTACACGATATAATGTCATAAACTTTATTGGGTATCATAAACTTTATCCCGACTATGTATACAAAATACAAAAAAAAAAGAAATAGAATTAGTTGGTAGCCGGAAACATCACTGTACGGATGTATTTGAGTGAAATTGAAATTAATAAAATATTTATTTTTTAATATAGCTAATGGCAAAACTGCTAGATACGGTTTGCCTTATTGATCCTAATACAACTCTCTGTAAAAATTTTTGAAGTATGGAAGTTTGCTTGTTTTGATGGAACACTGACTTAGGTCAAAATGTAGCCGTTATTTGTATGGAAGTTTGCTTGTTTTGATGGAACACTGACTTAGGTCAAAATGAAGCCGTTATTTGTATTGTTATATAATCATAATTCGTTATTCGTCAGCTTTTTTGTAGTTTCTAACAAAACTAAGTAATCCAGCATGAAAACTAAAAGCTACCCCATTGTCGGGACATATTTTTGGAGATACGGTGCATTCCGATTGAGAAATTACATAAACTATAAGCCTATTACTAAATATTTTTACTTTATGGATTTGAGCCTTCCATTTTAAACTTCAGTTTTCCTAGTATATAGTAGTATATGCCAAGCAAATTGATTTGTCCGTTTGGAGTTGGAAAAATTAAAGAAAAAAGTAAGACTATCTTATAAAAAGCAGTGCTGAGAGCCAACTAATGTCTTAACTGGCGAATACAATGCTACTTTACTGGTGTTCTTTACTAGAAGCTTTACCGGGCTGCTGAAAAATAATAAGACTTAGCTCCGATAAATTTGTCAAAGTAACCATTTGTAATATATACATATTTTATGTGGCTTACTATTTTCCGTTACAATAATACTGGCAGCATTGCTAAACGCAAAATAGACAAACAACCACATCGATAGAAATTATTGAAAAGGTTAAGGCTCAAATTAAACGATGTCTCTGGCGCAGTGTTAAAAAACAGGCTAAACATATTATCCAAAAAAAGGATGCAAATCTAAAATATTAGCTTAGATTGGAGCATTTAAAGTTTCAAATGGACACTGTCTTACTCATCAGCAAAAAAAAATGAGACTGGATATAGCAAAGCAACTGATCCGTTTGCACGCTAATGACATGATGTCAAATATCGTCTTCTCCGATGAAGCTTCAATTTACAATGAGCCACAGTTAAACAAACGAACAGACCGATTTTACAATAATGCCGATAGATTCTCTCAACTCTTTTTTAACGTGGCGCGAAGATAAATGCAACTATTTATATCGTGAAACAATTTTGGGAAACCATAGTGGTCATGATTTGGGCAATCAACACTATCAAAGCCCTTAACACGAGATAAAGTCTTTTACACCATCAGCATCATCATTGCGTTAAATCATTGATACTGTTAATTTGAACATGCGTGCACTCACATCTTTGGGTAATTATGAAGAATTGTGGAATGCATTTTTGTCATTTGCAGTTGCCAGCAAGCTTAATAATTTATCATTGGCTAGATGCGAAGAAAAAACAGCAAACTACAAACTTCCTACTTGGAGTGCAGCCTCACAAAACAGTATACAATGCACTGGAAAACGCATCAGTGGCAAAACTGCCTACCAATAAGCCATGATAATCGTCGTTTTGGTAGTCATATCACGTTAAATGCAGCTGTTGGTAGCAATTGAATAGAGCAGTGCATTATCTGCATCACTTAAGACCATAGCATCATACGCTGCCAAATTTTCAAATTGATGTCGGTTTCAGATTGATTTAATGAGGTGAAAAAGCTGCAGTACAGAGGTCACAAAGTTTTTTTCCCCGTGCGAGTTACTGTTTCACATGTAGACAAGGTCATTAAACTTTTTTTGCATCGGGATAATGAACAATCACCTTTCAAACATGTCAATCGTCGCTAAACATGCAAAAACAGGTTCAAGCGGAGATCGAGGAACCACATAAAACCCAATACCATATTCATCGTCTGTTATTTTAGCTACTGAAAGAAACCAAGCTGCCCTATCTACATAAAATAGTGGCATATTCCAACAAATATCTTAATGGCATAGCCTGATTTCTATCGACCACAGCAGATAGACATGTTGATTGGAGCTGAACTATTTTACAATTTGATTAGTGGGGATTCCATGAAGATATGAAATGAGGTACCACACCTATATAAAACCAAAATTAAATGGATCGTTGCGGCTAAGGTTCAAATTACCAATCAAATTAATGTATTTTACAATATCATAGAACAACCTAAGCTAGCAGAAGAAATGTTCAGCGAAATTAATCAAACATTGAAAAGATTTTAGAGCATTGAAGGATTTGAAACAAACGAAAGGATGGTCAATAAAGAAAGAAAAATGCAAGGAACCTTTCATAATAAATGTCACGCGTAATAAAGAAGGGCGATCTATTGTGAAATTCTCCCTTAATATTTTTGTTCTCGGTGACAGTTTTTAGTTAGCTAAGACCCGGTTCCATAATTTGGAAAAAAGACTACAACGTAATCCGGACATTTTGCAACAGTACCAGACTTTCATGAAAGAATATGAAGGAAGTTTTCAACCACATGCGAATTAATGATGTCAACAATCAGTGTGCCAGAAAGCTCAACAACAAAGTGTTGTGTTCGATGCTTCATGCAGAACAAGTTCGGATGAATCACTTAATTATATTGGGAGACGGTCCCGTAATTCATAAGGACTGGTTTTCCATTATTGTGCGCTTTCGATCACACCGTGTCGTTTTAATCGCCGATATCTCTAAAATGTATCGACAGGTTAACGTAGATGAAGAGCAACCACAATTTTTTAATTTGTACCATGTCGTTCCAACTTATCAGATTCACTCCAAGTATTCCATTTAAAATCTCTTCCATTGAGGGTGCAAAGGCAATAATAGTGGATTTCTGCGTGGGCAATATATTATCTGAGGCAGAAGCCGTCGAACAAGCTTTGCAATTTCGACGAGAAGTTGATACAATATTGTGAAGTGGATGTTTTGAATTGAAATAGAGGGTTATCAATGACCATCGTATGTTACGGGGGGCAAAAGGTTTGCCTTGACTCAAGCGACTAAATAAAAACGCTGGGTATTTTGTGGTTTCCAAAGGAGGATGCATTTCAATACGAGAATTATTTAACAAACGTCACCAGTGCAACTCCAAACGTCGAGTTTTAGTGGATATTGCAATCTTATTTGATCCTCTGGGATTAATTAATCCAGTAATCGTATTTACTACCAGAAACTTACCAGAACCATATAATTTGCAGTGGACCAAATTTCAAGAGCAACTTTCATCAATAAAATACCGTGCTTTCCCTAGAATGTCTTCTCCCAAAATTTAAATTGCAGAGCTGTATGGTTTTACTGACGAGTCAACCATATCGTATGGATGCTGTATTAGTGTTTCGGAAGATGGATTAAGCTGCCGCTTGCTTTGGGCAAAATCACGTGTCGCGCCAATCAAAACCATTTCGTTGGCACGACTGGAATTTTATGCCATTGAACTACTAGTAGTTTAATGGGCCACAATTTATTTCCCTTGATAGCAGTTATTAGCCTGTTTAATATAGATCCATCAAAAATTCACCTGAACACGCAGAAAACCCGAGTTAGTTCTGGTATAGCATCCAAAAGAGATGGTACCATAGTATCATTGTGTCACTTCGTTAATTCATACAAAAGAATAGTAAGAGTTTTCTCTATTAAGTGCTTTGATTTGTCAACCTTCATATATTTAAAAGAAAGTGGGAGAGTGCAAAGACGTTCTTTACTTCCAGTGAAATGTCAAGGGCATTGTTATATATCACTCGTGTAATACAGTGAGATGCATTTACTGAAAATTATAACAAGCTCCAGAGAAGTCAGTCGGTATCACAAAGCAGCCATTTAAACAAACTAAGTCCGTTTATGGACGTGGATGTCCAAGCAATGCAGACTTACCTTATGATGCATTATATTCCATATTGTTGCCAAACTGTACCTCTTTTGTTTTTTCACGCTTTCAGAAATTTCAGAAATTTCAGAAATTTCAGAAATTGGCCTGTTGTCCGGCAAATATTTTGGGTCATATGTGGAAGAAAAGTTGCTCGCAAGGTTGTCCATCATTGTATTATTTGCTAAAGACCAGTTTAGGTTCATTACAACCACCGAGCACAACGTAAAACAAAGGCGTACTTAGCTATTTTTTTGTGCTTTGCAACAAAAGCCACACATTTGGGATTGGTCAGTATCATCTCTAAAGAATCGTTTGTGGCGGTTATCAAGCGTTTCGTGGCTCATCGAGGTCTTTGTCACATGTTATATTGTGACCATTCCACAAATTTTGTCGGTGATCGTCGTAATTTAAATGAATTTTAGGACCAGTTTTTCAATCAAAAAAATCGAAAGAACATTATTACAGCATGCCAGCAAAACAGTATTTAGTTTTGTTACATGCAACCAAGATCACTTCATTTTGGAGGGTTGTGGGAGGTTGTCAAATCGACCAAACATCACTTGTGTCATGTGATCAAAGATTCGACGTTAACCTTTAAATAGATGGTCACCGTTTTAACAGAAATTAAAGCGGTGTTAAATTCACAACCATTTACCTAAATGACCACTTACAATTAACCCATCAGATTACGCAGCGCTTACACCTGACCATTTTGTTATAGGTGAACCATATTCAATGCAATAGTAGAACCTAATTTAAACAAGCTTAAGGTGAATCGTCTTCAACTTATTCGAAGATTGCAACAGACATTTTGAGACAGATGGTCAAAGGAATATTTGGGACCTCTTCAGCACCATGCAAAATAGACGAGTCTACCTACTATAAAACTAGGTACCTTTGTGTTAATGACCGAAGAAAATTTTTCACTGCAGAAATGAAATGGGCTGATAATACAACTACACTCGGGGAAAGATGGTGTTGTGCGAGTAGTAAGAGTTAAAACGCATAACACGGTATGGTTAAGAGAGCTATTCATCGTCTTGCGTCGCTTCCAATTTATGATGAAAATAGTTTCTGATGAAAGGTAAAAACGCGGTACGTACTTTTAACGGTGGGCAGTATATTTCGGCAGACAAATTGTAAATCGGTCGTAAATTCAATTTAAAAGAGATGACATCTCAATACTGTTGAGCCCAAAACAAGGGCATTTTAAAGAATAAGACTAGCACTGAAAAAAGAAGTTGGTCTATTTTAAGCTAGCTTTTTGCTGAAATTGACAGAAAATTTTCAACGCTCACATTCGAAATGGGTTTTTTTCCACAAATTTGAAAATATTCGATACCTCGTGTCACTTGTGACTGAAAGCTATGCTAATAGCTTGATACCTTGCAAATGCCGAACAACTAAAATTTTAACAGAAGTTAATCAGACTTATTGGAATGAATGTAAGTGAGACCCGTCCAATAAATATCCCATCCGATATCGTTTATCAAGTAAAATGGCCGCGAGAATGCTGATTTGGCCACGTTTTGCAAACTAATCCTAAATAAATTTTTCACCGATTTCTGAAAAGAGAGTAGTTATTTGGCAGGAACAGAGGTCGTTGTCCGCGACGATGATTTTTTAGGACAGAACTGAATTTGGATATTTGATTTTATATCGACTGTAGCAATGGCTCCTAAGCCCCATTTTATTTTTATTATTATGAACTGTCAACTGTTAGTTCATTTTTCTTAATCGAGCAATAATTTGTAAAAATAAGATATTTAGATTTCATTTCATGTGCGATATATCTTTGTGCGCAATAAATTTTCACCCGATACAAGACTTGAGTTTTCGGTTGAATAATTTATTGCAAAAGGTAGAAAAAATTTAATCATTATCTACCGAACATAGATAAAAATATTAACTTTTTACAAGTTCGTATTATACAAAAATGTCGATACACAAATAAAATCCATCCATTTCTGATAGACAGAGTAAGTTGTTGATATAGCAAAATTAAAGAACATCAAGAAAAGTCGGGGTAAAAAACTTTAAAGTTTAAATAGAAATCTTCTTTATTTAAATCAGTTAAATTTATGTTGTTGTTCAACAGCCATAATATATTTACATAAGAAAAAAAAATTTGAATGAAATTACCTGTAAAATCACAGAATTTGGATCCAAAAACTTTAAAGATTGAATTTTTAATGAGAATACTACAAAATATTGAACTATAATCGAGGGTGACCAAAATAAATATTTTAAGCCATATAAGACATATTTTGTTTCTGTACTTTATTTTAATCCTAGTGGTGCGTGTCAAGTGCCATACGAATGTATTAAATTTTTAACTAATCATCTGGTCTTAAATTCAAATGTGTTTAATAGTCAATAAGGGCTATTCAGTATCTCGTGTTTCCGAAACATAACTGTACAAACAACAAAAATGTTATCCATTCTTTATATATATATATATATATATATATATATATATATATATATATATATATATATATACATATATATATATATATATATATATATATATATATATATATATATATATATATATATATATATATATATATATATATATATATATATATATATATATATATATATATATATATATATATATATATATATATATATATATATATATATATATATATATATATATATATATATATATCCCAAGTAACAATTTGAAACCACAGTTTCTAAAAAACCTTTTGGTTACTAAGAAACGTTTTCAAATTGATCTAGTAAATGGTTTTAAAAACTTAAACTTAAAAATATTTTTTTAATTGTTTTGGTTTCATTAAAACGTTACTAAAACTAAACAGTTGAGCTTCAATTAATGGTTTTGTTTCAGTAAAATTAAAACGATTTTGTTACGTTAATTCTGCTTTAAATATTTTTTTCTAGTTTTTTAAACACGTTTTAAGGATGTTTCTAGAAATGTTTTAAAATAGGGGTTTTGAATCGTATTTAAAACTTGTTAAAACCGTTTATAAATCGAATAAACTGCAAAAATTATGGATTATGATGTTTACAGTTTATCCTATTTTAACACGTGTTTAATAAGTTTTAAAAACATTTTAAAAACCTCTATCTGAAACGATCTTATTATAAAATAATACATGTAGTATTTTTATTAATTTAACAAGATTCAACGAGGCAGGTTGTGATTTAAGCTGTGATTCTAGAAAAATTAATTTAAATAATGTAAAAAATTATTGAAATAGTTAGTGATTGTGTAGTGTGATAGTATGGTAATTTACCGGTAATTGGATCACAGTGAACTATTTAAACAGGTGTTTGTAAGTACATAGTTAAATTAAGTTTGTTTAATTATTCTGTTCTGGAGTGGGATTTTGCACAAACGGCAAGAGTAGAATTATTTTTGTAATTTCTCACCATTTAGTTTTGCCCGTCAGAATTTTGCACAAATCGAAAAAAGAAATTGAGCAATTTATGATTAATTGTCAAATTGATAAATTTTTGTCTAACATTTTGTGTAAGTCGTGATAAATATTTTTTTTTAAATAAAACTATTTTTTTTTTTTAAATATTTATTATTGTTTACATTTGTATAAATAAAATTGTCAAATTCAAATTTTTAATGTGTTTTTGTGAATTGGTTTTTTAAGTACTTGAAATCCTTTGCATTGTGTAAAATTGAATATCTAAATTATGTTAATAACATATAAATAAATATTTTGCATAAAAAACCATCTTATTAATACAAAAATTGTTGATATTTATTTATTTTAAACCACACAATTATCTCGCTATTTTCCTAATAATAGCTAATAATAGTGAGATCGAGTGTCTACTCACATTGAGCGTTTTTTCTCAAAAAACGTGATTCGCTTTGTGCTAAATCCCAGTCCTGGTGCATTATTATGTGGAACATTACCGATGCAAGTGTTTATTATTTTACATTGCGTCAGGTTTTGTTCTGTGATAGTGCTTATAGAAACGATATTTACTTAAATGTTACTTATGAAAACATCTTTTTCCGTTTCTTTGAAACCTATCTTCGAACAAAACTGAACAACATTACATTTGACAATTTCTCCGAACAGAACCATTTCACTAGTCTACTATTTCCACATGCTGATAACTTAACATATTTTAATTCTTTTCTAAATTCTTAGTGAAATAATTTATGGAACAGTTGGAAACGTAAAGTGTTACAAATTTAATATTTTATTTTGGTGAACGAACGCCCTTAAATGTTAGCTTTAATCGACAGAAATAACCAATATTTTAAGATGACTAAACGCAGAATAGTTTTAAATATCCTGATTAATCCATGGCATAGTCATCATTGGATCAAACTACTAATAACATCCAAAACATTGAAATTTCAAATGTTATAAGAATAGTATTTCCAAGATCGTCATCGAATAGAATTTTTAATTCTGATTCTCCAAAATTATGACTGCGTCATAATTTATATATATATATATATATATATATATATATATATATATATATATATATATATATATATATATATATATATAATATGGGGTCTTAATTTAATTATTTTTATAATAGATGTGTTGTCCGCATGAAGTTCGATTACACTCACATTGAAAAATTTAATCAAAATAATAATGATTGATGTTCATTAGTTGATCGATGTATGATGATAATTGATAATACTATATTGTATACATTGTATCAACGTTAGGCAACCCAATATACGAAGTTACTACAAATTTAGTTATTTTCTTAGAGAACTTAATAAGAAAAAGGACAGATAATGATGTAATGTTAATATCTTCCAATGGTATGCGAGTAAAACTTATCAACCAGCCGTCGAAACTGTCCGGGATTCAATGGAAAAATTATTAATTAGTCTGAAAGTCAAATGATGCCAGTAACAATACTTGTATACAGAAAAGTCCTAAAAAAAAGCACCTTGCATACATTAGGATTACTATATTAAAGATCTACTATACACGTTTAAAATTATGACCAACGATAAGCAGACCTATCCCAATCGTGAGTATAATGAGAGTTTATTACGTATTACGTAATAAACTCTCGTTTTATTAGGTATTACGTTTCAAAAAACGAAAAAAATATATATATATTTCTCTACGTTTATATTTTATCGTGCATAAAAGATAAATAATATACCCTGGGTGGTAATTAATATTCCAAATACTTTATCGATACCTACATAATTTATGTGTAAAAGGTTCTACCACTAGCAACACTGTTTTAATATTCTTAATACATAAAATACCCTACAGTTTTAAATTTTTTTATACAAAAGCCGTGTAAAATAAAGTTCAAGGACATATTGTTGTATTATATACGTACAAGTATAAGATCAGGGTCAAACAAAAGTTTTTTGTTATTTTTTCGTTCAATTCATTTTCCAGGTGGCAAATCCCCTAAGTAATCAAATGGTTTAACCGTAAAATCGAATGAATCACACATTTATTAAAATGCCAAACGATTATTCATCATGCATAATAAAATATATTTTAGGGTGTACGTATATATTCCGAATTTTTTTAATGGATAAAGGGTGACTTATCAAAATTGTAAATTTTTATTTTTTGACTTAATTGATAAATTTGTATTATTTACTGAGTAGTTCCATGATTTGTTTATTGTGCGTGAGTATTCAATATAGATGATTCATAGAAATATATATATATATATATATATATATATATATATATATATATATATATATATATATATATATATATATATATATATATATATATATATATATATATATATATATATATATATATATATATTGGGTTTTGGGGTGCGCTTTGATAGGATAGGAGCTGACCGTCTATAGCCATGATTTTCGTGGAATATGTTCCAACTTTGTAACTATACAAAGACCACCAAATGTGTCTAGTATACCTCCACGTGGTAACACCCGGGCAACGTTGTTAAACATCGGCTAAATACTAGAGGCGAGTGGATTACACTATAAATATTCAATATGCAATGTATAAAACAGAAGGAAATCATACCCAGGTGGTACACCAATGGAAACATTGGGCAATCTACTCTCCAATCAGACTGGCCCTAAGGATTCTGGGGTGGGCCGATCCTTGCATACACAATACAACAAGAATATTGAAATATTATAAAGCCCGTTCCAAAGGCGAGGAATGGTTACTAGATCTCCTGAGAAAACTATTAATTTCTCACTTGGAAATCAGAATATAGAGCTATTCCAAAATAATATGGGCGCAACAACAGCACCCCAACAAGCAGTATAATAACCTCATATAATTATAGTAAAACGTCTGTTCTTGAAAGTAGTGCTTCCAAAAAAGAGCGAATGTTATATAAACAATGGCAACAAGTAACTGATGAGAAAAATCAGCAAAGCATTATTATTCTCCATTTACAACAACAAATTGAAGAACTAAAAAAAGAAATGATGCAATTAAAGCAGCCAAAAACTGAAGCTAGGCCATCAATGGAGCCGAACCAGAATAACAAATCTAATGTCAACAATGGTAAATGTCAAACCGAAACACCAGTGCTACAGAACCAAAACATCAATTCTAAGCTTAACAACAACTTTGAATATCAAACCGATGAGGAAGACAATTTAAAATAATCAGCGTAATGAACAAAATTAGCTGGAGAAATAAAACGAAGCTAGACATGTTTGTATTAACATTCAGCTGTGACGAAAATATAAATAACATGGATTGTACTGTCCACCAAGACATTCTATTAAAAACAAACAAAACTCAGAGTTCTTCAAGCATCTGGGAAAAAGGTTCATAATAGGTGGTGATTTCAATGCAAAGAATACTTACTGGGGTTCAAGATTAACTACAACTAAAGGAAAAGAATAACTGATTGCCATTAAAGAAAATGGATGTGAATTCATTTCAACAGGAAAACCAACATATTGGCCAACTGACCCAGGAAAAATACCTGACCTGATCGATTTTTTATAACCAAAAATATTTCTAGTAATTTTATGAAAATCGAAGAAAGCCAAGATATGAGCTCAGATCATTCTCCAATAGTCCTAACTCTAAGCGAGTATATTATCCAAAAAGGGAATAATCCAGTATTAACCAGCAAATATACGGACTGGGAAAGTTTCAAAGTTCATCTTGAACAAAGAATACTTTGGAAAGTTCCGTTAAAAACTATGGATCAACTGGACATAGAAGTAGAAAAGTTCATTTCGGATATTCAACAAACAGCATGGCAAAGTACTCCAGAAATCAAATCAAGGCTAAAAGGAAATAGCTATCCAATAGAGATTAGAAATCTCCTTAGGGATAAACGCAAGTCCAGAAAAAAATGGCACCAAACTAGAGCTCCACGAGACAAAAAAATACTAAACAATCTTATTAAGCAATTAACAAGAGAAATTCAGAAGTTAAAAAATGAGTCAGTTAATTTCTACTTAAGTAAGTTGATGAATGACAGTAATAAGGATTATTCGCTCTGGAAAGCAACTAAAACTCTGAAAAGGCCAATAATGCCAATCCATCCTATCAGGAAAATTGATGGAACATGGGCAAGGAAAAACAAAGAAAAAGCAGAAGGATTTCTCGAAGAGGTCACACCAACATCATCTACTGAAGTAGCAAACGAAATTAAAAACAATTTTAGCTTAAAGAAAGCACCAGGTTTTGACCTGATTACCGGAGAAATAATAAAGCAATTCCCGAGAAAACCTCCGGTAAAGTTAACTAATATCATATATGCTGCATTTAGGTTAAAATATGTGCCAAAACTTTGGAAAGTGGCTGAGGTTATCATGATTCCCAAATCAGGAAAACGGCCGCATCTAATAACATCATATAGGCCTATATCGTTGCTGCCGATAATGTCTAAACTCTTTGAAAAGTTACTATTAAAACGACTCAAACTAATAATTGAAAAAAATAACCTAATTCCGAATCACCAATTGGGTTTTGGCAGTGAGCACTCAACTATTGATCAAGAGCATAGAATCATTGAAAACACTTTAGAAGAGAAAAAGGTCTGTTCGGCAGTATTCCTTGATGTAGCGCAGGCCTTTGACAAGGTTTGGCACGAAGGTTTAATCTACAAACTCAAATTAATCCTACCTAAACAGTACAGCATAATACTGGAATCATATATAATAGAAAGATATTTCAGGCTTAAGCAACAAGATGAATATTCTGAGCTTAAGGAAATAAGAGCAGGAATTCCACAAGGAAGTGTACTTGGGCGTCTTCTGTATTTACTATACACCCGAGATGTTCCAAACCCACAAAACAACATGATAGCAATGACACAGCTATCATGGCAGTATGTGATAACAACTCAGATACAACAGAGAAATTACAAACCGCCATAGAACAAATACATAACTGGACAAAAAATGGCGCATAAAATTAAACGAAACTAAATCTGTACATGTCGATTTTACGAACAAGAGATTAGTACATAAACCAGTATATTTAAATAATCAAGAAATACCACATACAAATACTGCCAAATATCTTGGTATGATATTAAACGTTAAGCTTCGATGTAAAGCTCATGTAAAAAATAAAAGAGACGACCTGGGATTAAAATACAATAAAGTGTATTGGTTACTGGGAAGAAACTCTCATCTATCAATTAATAAGCTCCTAATAATAAGCTTTTGATTTATAAGCAAATACTGAAGCCTGTTTGCACTTATGGTGTACAGTTGTGGGGATGTACCAAGCAGAGCAACAAGGATGTATCCAACGATTTCAAAACAAAATGCTAAGAAACATCGTTAACGATCATGGTTTGTCAGAAATACCGACATCCACAAAGATCAGGGCATAGAACCCATCAAAACGGAAATTATGAAATTTGCTAGAAGTCATGAACAACGGTTACTTCACCATGTTAATATAGAAGCCATCCAGTTAATGGATAATACGGATTTAGTTAGAAGGCTCGAAAGAGTAAAGCCTTTTGAGTTAGCGTAAAATCAGCTAAAATAAATCTTTTTCTAGCGCACAACAAAAGCGCGATCAAATAATAAATATCAAAACTAAGGACTTCGATGGATAAACCCTTAAATTTCAGTAAAATGTAGTAATTCAAGTAAGAATAAAATTGCTTATTAGTCTTGGACTAGATTGTAATTAAAAAAGAAATAATAAAGATTTAAAATATATATATATATATATATATATATATATATATATATATATATATATATATATATATATATATATATATATATATATATATATATATATATATATATATTTATAGACTGCACATTTAAGGTTACATATTTAAAAGTTTGTTTATAATAGTTTGCACCATAAACTGGTCCTTGTTCAAATACAGGCATTAACATGAACTTACAATTTTGACTTTTCTTTGACCATGAAAATTGTTTTTGCATTATTTAGAAATTATTGTCTCATAAATTTAAAAGTATACTTAATGCTAGAAAAATCTTGGTCCGAAAAAAAAATCGATTTACCATTTTGAGAAAAGCCAATAGGACTTTGGTCGATTCCACAAATATAAACAAGCAACTGAAACAATTGCATGGATGCAGGAGCGAATAAAAGTTCTTGAAAACGATGTTAGTACTCTTAAATCAAAGAAAGTCAATAATAGGGGACTTCTCGGAGGAACAACATGCTACCTTTATTTTACCCGCTGCTGCCTTAACCTTAGATTATCCTATTCCCTCTTTTTCATTGCATGAACGATATTAGAAATTTTCTTTAAATTTCTGCCCTCGTTGTTGAATAGAAATCGGTTAGTGTTACCATCATCTCGTTTTGGCCCTTATATATATATATATATATATATATATATATATATCATTCGGATGACTCTTATCTTGAAAACCATTAACCATCTCTCATACTTATCCATCAGGACCGAACTCCCACATACAAACATGACAACGGGCCTGATCAGCATCTTGTACCACCTTAGCTGGTCGAGGTCTTTTCACTTTAGCAGTGGACGTAAGGCATAAAATATTGCTTCTTGGTCTCTAAAACTATAGTGATCGTATATTCTGTTTTAGTTTCATTGATTTGAAGACCAACGGACTCGTAGGATTATACAAGTGGATCCAGTAGTTCTCTGACGCATTGTTATTTGATCCCTTACGCACAACAAAGACTTATGCCAGAACCTGGTTGGACTGACAGTACAGCGACCCAACATTTTTAGTCATCTCAAATGACAAGCCAAGGATGATATGGTATAGATTTCTAAGGATATCATGCTCGTTTAAAAGTCTTTTACGTGACCAAGGAGTAGAAACCATTCAAAGAAACCAATGGTAGGTCACCCATATTTTTGATACATCCTCCGTCTATGGCTACTGTCATTTGAAATAAAAATGTCCTTTAATAGAGAAGCCGCTATCTTTAAAGTAGAGAACGTCTTGGTTCCTATACTTATATACAAATTGTAAACTTCACCAATTGTTTACCTTCCAAAAACCATAAAAATAAATGTTGCAAGATGTTATATTGTCTGTTGGTATCTAGACAACATAATTATGAAAAACCTCAACTAAAATTCAATGGCATATTGTTCAAATATTAAAATAATTTTGCATATATTATCTAAATATGTTTTATGTTTATATGCAAAAAAAAAAAATTAAAAATGAAGAAATGCGTAAAAATTATTTTATGCTGCCTTTGCTTTTGTTGTTGGTGTTATCTTGGGGTGCCTAGACACGCACGATAACAGTATGCTGTTGTCTTTAAACATTTTTGCATTTTTTATGTTGTTGGTTGGATAATTTTCAATGACTTTTCTTATTTTTTTTTGTATATACGTATTTGAGGAATCGGATTTCCGCACATCATACCTAATTTCCCCGATTAAAATATACGGTGGGTCATTGAACATTTTTTGAAAATTTGGGCATTTAAAATGCGGATGTTTTTAATTTCAGGTTGCTGAACTTATCACTGCGATAATATAGTTAACAAGCAATCCAAACAATGCCTTAATAAATAAAATATATAGACTTAAGGTCCCTGGCACACTCAAATGCCTAGTAAATTACATATATATATGTAATTTTTACTTTTTTTTTAGGCTTTTAGTTGATTGAATTGCTAACTTATCATGTCTTGTCTTAGCCATAAAAGCATTGCACAAAACACTTTGCCAACTTTGTTGTTACCAGGTGGGTTTATATCTTAGAACTTATTCAAGTGAGATTCATATTTTTCCATGTTTCGATGGAATGGTTTCACGTTACTATAGACAATCAAATATTAAATTTAAAAATTATCAAGTATATAAAACCAATCACCCGGAAAACACTGCTAAAGGGGGGAGCTTTGCTATAATTAGAAATAATATCCACCATTACGAGGAGCTGAAATATGAAACAGTTGGACTAAAAGAAAAAGATGTAATCGAATTTTTCAGTAAACTAGGAAAAAGGTAAATAATTGAAGGAGATTTTAATGCAAAAAAAATGTCCATTGGGGTTATATAGGCTAACAACGATTAAAAGTAAAAAACTGCTTGGTCGCGGTACACACAACAACGACTAAAGGTAAAGAACTAGAAAACATGGGAAAATACCAAACTTAATGGATTTCTTTATAATCAAAAATATATCAATGAACTATAAACAAGTAGACGAAAGTCGAGACCTAAACTCGGACCATTTTCCTAAACTTTTGACATTAAGCGAAAAAATTATTGAAAAAGAAAGGGATCCAAGCCTAATAAATAAACACACTTGTTGAGAATAATTTAAACAGTCCTTAGAAGAAAACATTAACCTAAAAGTTCCTTTAAAAAGCGAGGAGCAAATAGAAAACGAAGTCCAAAAATTTGCAAATGATAAACAAGAATCAGCTTGGGAAAGTACCCCAAAAATTACTATCCTTAATAAATTAGGGAACCCTTGACAGAAAAAGAAGAACGAGAAGAGTATATGCAGCAAACGAAAGCTCCTCAATATAAAACTAAGTTAAACAGTTTAACCCAACAGTTAAGAAGGGAAATCCAAAAGTAAAAAATGAGTCAATCAGTAACTGTCTAAAAAACTAACTAATGACAGCAGGACTGATTATTAATAATAAGGTTATATCTGATTATAGAAAGGAACAACTTAATCCCAAATCATCATTTCGGGTTTCGTCGTCAACACTCAACAATACAACAAGTACACAGAATAATCAATGTAATTGAGAAAGCACTTGAAGAGAAAAATGACTGCTCCACGATATTTTTAGACGTGGCGCAAGCTTTTGACAAGGGTTGGCATGAAGGAATTAAACATAAGCTAAGAAACCTTTTACCAATGCAATCCGCTAAAATACTAGAATCATATTTGAAAGATAGATTCTTTAGAATTAAATTGGCTGAAATTTATTCTAAATTGAAAGACTTTTACTGTTGGGACTGCGATCCTAGCAGTTGGAAAAATCAACAAAGAATCAATCCAAAAATTACAATCAGCTACTCAGAAGTACATAAATGGAATAAAAGATGGCGAACCAATTTTACCAACAAACGAGTTGAACATAAACCTGTTTCGTATGTGAACACAGCTAAAAGTATCCTCAAATTGGTAAAACATAATATTCGGTCCTAGAAAGCATTATTGAGTTAAACCTAGCATTTAAGAAGTTACAGTGGTTGACTTACATATTTAAAAGCTTCAATGCACCAGGGTAACCCAGTAAACTATAAAATTCGCAATCAGTATCTTTTTATTATTTAATTAGGACTATTTGTTGTTATCTGGTATTTCCCAGGCATATAATCATCATCGTCGTCAAATTTCTTGTTTAGGGAAGAAGAGCTTAAAGAAGACAAATTTTTAAATGATCACAATTTCTACGAGAACAGAGGCTTATGTTCGCTGCCGTAGCAAAATAACATCTGAATGTTCTTTTTGACATTTTAAGATTAATTTTAAATATGTTGGGCTAACTCATCATCAGTCATATTGATCGCTGTCAAATAAGTTAGGCACAGCAAAATATAATGTTGAAATAAAACGTCGATCATCAAGACTAAAAAAATCGACTAAAATTTTAGCAGGTCATTACCGTTCAGTACACCGCAAAAAAATGGAAAAAAAATTTCTATTCAGAGAAGCCAAAATTTTCATCAAACTCCGGACCTTGAGGTAAAAGATAACATTTTGGTATATATTCTCCTATATGATTTAAACGTTCCACCAATTATGCATATTCCAAAAACCTATTATCTTAGCAAAATATGGGCGCGTGTGCAAATTAGCATAGCTGTATCATGGTAAAATAAAACGTGAAATTTTTATAAATTTAATAAACGCAGTAATTTCAAAGAAAGACATTGTGGTCGCTAAATTATACTGTTGGCAAAGTAAAAGTTTTTTTAATTGCATTGAGTAAGAATAGAAAAGCAAAAGTCGCAGGGATCGATCATCTCATTCATTCGAATCACAAGATAAATCGTTTTGGCGCAAATCGTCGGCGATGGATGTCAGTTTCGTCTAAATTAAACGTAAGGATAAACCGATTGAGTTTTTAAAAAGTGAATTAAATGCAGCGAGTTAGAGTTATAAGAAGACGTGTGACTTGAATAAGCATAAGCTATATATGCTATAATTTGCAAGGTTAGTTCGTTTAAACGGTGAGAAGACGACTATGGTGTGGAGAACTGAATCGAAGATTTCGAG
Organism: Tipula confusa; assembly: GCA_963556175.1. Taxonomy (NCBI): domain Eukaryota; kingdom Metazoa; phylum Arthropoda; class Insecta; order Diptera; family Tipulidae; genus Tipula; species Tipula confusa. Next base: position 153,934,072 of record OY744477.1, read on the forward strand.
GAAACAGCTGAGTTTTCGGGTTGGTCTAATTTGGACAAATGCTTATATATGCTAAAAGACTCATGGAGGGGGACGCTAAGCTGCTCAAGAGGTCTGCTAAAGTGAAAGATGGATCGAATGGGGTAAACTCATTCCGTCGGCAAGAGTTTGGAGTACAGCTAAATAGTGCTCTGATTCACAAAAAACTGGCAGCCAGGATTCTTTCATGTTCCAGTTGCTCGATAGTCCATTCATCTAACTGCATTCATGTCACCTTTTGGACAATTTGAATTTTGTCGAGTTCTATTCGAATAACGGACTATAGATAAGAAACGTCGATCAGTAAACCCAATTCTTGGTACCAGATATTTCCGGAAATTTGTTGAAAACTACGCAATGATCGCCCGCCTGCAAACGTATTTACTACGAAAAGATGTCTCTTTTAGTTTTGGTGTCGAGCAGAAAATATATCTTTCAAAAATTGGTGCGAAGCACTGGCAGCCTGTTCTTCGTATGTTCTCCTTGACCGCAGAAATGAAGTTGCATACAGATGCATGCAAGATAAGTATTGGTGGTATTTTGCTTCAAAAGTCGAGTGATGACCAACATTTCCATCTTATTCTTTACTTTAGCAAGAAAATATCACCCTGTGAAAAGCGCTTCAGCAGATATGAGCTAGAAGTGTTGGCAATCGTTAAGATTCTTAAAACAAAATTAGGGTTTACCTTCTTGACCTCAAGTTAGGACATTTTAGGAAAGGAACAAGAATTAGTAAAACGAGATTTTTGTTTGTGTATCAAAAATTGCGTTACATGCATTTTGGCATAGAGAAAATCGGGTAAGAAGGAAGGTCTACTCAATCCGCTGCCGAAAGGAGATGTAAGTCTTGAGTACATACCACAAAAATCACATTGGACATTTAACTGCGACAAAATCTATCAATACATTTTAACCATAATTGATAGTTTACCGAAATTTCTACCAAACGAAAGGGGTAACAACCAAAGAAGTTTTATAAAAGCTTAAGTTGTAAAATACTGTTTGTGGTAATCCGATAATATCATTGCCGATAGCGGCATCTATTGCACGTATTCAGAATTTTAGGAGTATTGAGAAAAGGAGAGAATTGAATTGTCCAACATAACCTCAAGGATGCCAACGAGAAATGGACAGGTTGAGCGATTGAATTACACAATTATTCTTGCTTTTGCAAAATTGTCACGTGGTTACCCTGGAGAATGGTATAAGTACGTCAACCATCTGCAACGTTATCTAAATAATACGTACCAACGTTCGATTAACATGATGTCATTTGAATTGATGATATAGGGGATAAAATGCGATACCCCGAGGATCTACGTGTGATGGAAGCGATATAGCAAAAAATTGGTCAGATTTCCTATTAAAAACAAGATGAGGCAACAAGCAAAGGAACAAATCGGTAAAATACAGAATAAGAACCAGAAGACCTAAAACCACAATCATAATTATATATATATATATATATATATATATATATATATATATATATATAAACATTTATATTTATTTTATATATATATATATATATATATATATATATATATATATATATATATATATATATATATATATATAAATATATATATATATATATATATATATATATATATAAACATTTATATTTATTTTATATATATATATATATATATATATATATATATATATATATATATATATATATAAATATATATATATATATATATATATATATATATATATATATATATATATATATATATATATATATATATATATATATATATATATATATATATATATATATATATATATATATATATATATATATATATATATATATATATATATCTATTATACTGATTAAAAAAGTAAACATGTCTGTATAATTTCATTATTTAAATTTCTCCTGATTCGTTCGAGATGAAGTAAACTCAAAATAAACATATTAAGCCATTTCGATCCATATCATTAGTTTTGCTAACAAAATTTTAAAAATAAACAAATTCGGTAACTTAAGACGACAAGTATATCAACACAATCACTTATTGATTAAATTGAAAATGCTGCGGGAGAGTGATAAAAAAAAAATTCTAATTTTTTTTACATTTTTCGGTAAAATAAAATAGAATTTACCATTCAAATCGTTCTTCTAATCCGTTGGAAGTATATACTGTATACACGCAAGCCGATAAAAAAATGGAAAAAATTGAGAAAGAAAAACGGTTTGCCAACAATATTGACGAACGTATATTATATTTATGTCTCTATAGACTTCATTGTTAAATAAGGCGAATAACTTTGTATAAATGTGTAATATGGGATTTAAACTAAAATAGATTTGTTACTATTACGTAATAAAATAAATAAATGAAATTAAGTAAATAATGCTTCGGGCTTCGGAATTCGATCGAGTTATGTATAAGAATCTTGATTCTATACTCCTATCCGGTTCTTTTAGTTGTTTTAAAATGGCAAATATTAAAAAAGTGTACAAATAACAGATTTTAATTGTCATCATGGTCAATATTATTACATGCAGGAAGAGAAAAATCAATACGAAATCTCATTTCTGTTGCTAATATATAGGGTTTTCTATTATGGACGATTTTTTATGTAAATAAAACATATTGTAAGGATATCTGCTAAAGATTTTTTTTTTTAATCTGAAAAAATGGCATTTAAACAATAAATAAGGAATATAAAGTCGTTTAAATGTTTACCTTTTCTTGGTGGCATGTTTTACTTCAACAAAATGGGTGCTACATTATAACCAAACCAATTTCTTCCTTTTTAAAAGACTCATTATAATCAATTAGTTTTTTTAACAAGCGGATATAAATGCAAATAAAATTTTTTCATATATCCTATTGTATTATATATGCAGGAAGTAAAAGCTCAACAGAAGTTTTTGAATTGTATTTGGGTAATAATTTTAATCCGTCCCATTTTAAACATTTACTCCCGGTTTAGATAATATTCCTAACATTTATTTGTAAAAATCTGACGCCAAAAGTTGTTAAATAATTTTAAAAATAGCAAAGTTCTAATAAACTATATTAAGTAAATTAAATCTGCATAATTATTCAAAAACTCGCATATAAGACACACCATCAAACTTTAACCTACAAACGGATAAACTAGCTTAAAGACAGCAAAAATAAAATACAAAAAACTAAAACAACCAATTTAACCCAAGAAAAAGGCACCGCTTTAATGTTACTGGCATGAAATCAAATACTGATTGGAAATAAAGAATACAGTACTAAGTAACGATGTATTTGGAAAAAGCTTTTATCCAAAAGTGATAATCGGAAAGGAGTTACCAGTATTCTACCTTCTAGCAGTGCCATGATAAGCAAAAGAAATCGGAACACAACAACTACAACTTAGACCTTAAGCGATTTTGGACTATTCATTCATCAGAATGGGATCCGTAAGTACTATAGCAATATACATCAGTCTGTGATACAACAGCGAGCATGCAATATAACTACATAACATCCTGACCGATATGGTAGCAGAAACGGCGGAGAATATTGTAGCACTGTAAAAAGTCGCGCGAAAACAAAACACTGTATTGTAAAACGGAATAAAGTACAAGGGAAAGAAGAAGCAGGTCAACTTTTCTAAAAACGTGGACTTATAAACATAAGCCAGCCAAGTAATCTTTAATCTTAATTAGGTAAATTGTTTACAAAAAATGATTGAATCCCCACTTTAAACATGGTCGAAAGACGATTTACCTGTATAAGATTCACTGCTTTTTTACCCAATTCGTCGTGTTAAAATCACTAAAACGCAGTACTCTAAACGCAAACATTATATTGTTTCAATAGATCAAAGCAAAGAGCTAGAATCTTTGTTGCTCCACCGCAATGCCTCAGTTATCTTGTCTGAAAATAAAAGGCAATTCCAAAGACACTGCAATCCTATAGTTCAGAATGCGGTTTGTTCAATTTATGTCCGTTAAATCAAAATGTTCAATTTAGATCATATCCTAAAGTTTAACAAATTAGTTATGGTAGCAGGCAATTGTAAAATAACGCCTTTTTCCGTAGGATGGTTCAATTAATAAACAGAATGGCCAAGCACATTACAGTTAATGCAATAATTCTTATTTATAATAAAATGCTCCTAACGAGCCAAAACCCACAATAACGAAACTCTTAATTTAGTTATATCAAAATATCTCGTTGATTAATTCTCAGAAGCACAACGGCGTTTCATCACTAGTTTCAATTTAACTGGCTGATTCTAAAAGTTCATGTTCAACATAATCTTCCAGATGTTTGTTGAATCTATATTTTTTCTGAAATTGATGCAATTGAAATCACGCTGTTGAATGAGTCGGCTTTACTATAAGCATCCCGGAACTATTTCAAAGCCAATATTTATTCCAATTCAAAACTAATTTCCTGGTGGTTCAGTAAACTAAGAAATTCTAAATTCATTATTAATAGAAAAAAATATTCCGATAACTTTTTTGAAATTTTTAAAGACATTCAAAAGCTTACCTCTAAACATCAAAATGTCAAAATATATTTTAAGGATTTAACAATAAGATCCTTTAAATAGCAGAGCAAATAGCTTCGCACTATGAAAAGCGATACATACTCAAAACGAGTCCCTGGAGGACCTTTATTTAGCTCAGTTAGACAAAAGCTGCAAACCAATAATTTTTTTAACAATTTGTCTCAACGTTTGTGGGCTGTTTGTGTTGTAACACTACAAACCAAACCAAAAACCAAATCAAACCAAAAATATCCAAACATAAATAAATGTATTATTATATTGTTTTTTGACTAATCATAAAATTTTAGCACCTATGTTATAAATTTTACCAATGAAGTAAAATTGTCAAGACAGATTTAACAAACCAACTTATGTGGTATTTTATGAATGTCTTAAATACAGTTCCCACAATTTTGTGATATAAACTATGTAAAGTATTAAATACCAAAATTTTAAAAGTTAATAAAATTGTTCAAAATGTTTTCCAATGAAATTTTCATTTTCGAAATGTCTATGTGTGTATTACATGACAAAATATTGACCTTCATACACCACATGATAAATGAAGCCTATATATTTGGTAAAATATAAATGAATATTTTAACAATTTGTTTGCGTTATTTTGACTATAGGCTTTTTCGTATTTAAATATTTATTGGCATATTATATTTCGATTGGAAATATGTACTTGTTTAATATAAGGAAAATGTTTATGACATTCATGTATTCCAATTTGCTATAAAGTCCTCCAAATGTTTAATCCCAAAATGTTAAAAAAATGTTTACATGTGGATGTATATGGATAAATTAGTTTCATTTATACCCACCGAGAAGTATGATTCGACTCAGATCATATCGGGAATAAAATTAAATCGTATTACAAATGTTCACACACGAAGACAACAACAAATCTGTTATAAGTGAAAATCATTCGATTTTTGATTTTGAAGGAATAGAGCTAAATCTACAAAATTTTTACAATAGCTTGAAGCTATAAGGTCTAATTAAAAACTATATATTTGCAATTCAACAAAAAATTTATTATAAAGCCGCTTGAGATAAAAAAAACTTAATTTTCGGAGTATGTCAATAAATAATAGAAACTTTAATAATACAATTACCATGCCCGTAAATCAAATTAATGCGAGCGGATCCTACCAATATACACCTAAACCAGCGCCACTGGCTAGACTGTGAAATGTAGGGTACAAAATGCAATACCAACAACCATAACGGCAACAACAATATCAGCAGCATTAATATCTGCAGCAACCACATTAACAATACCAAAATTACTATGCAATATTACCAGCAAGGCCAATACCACCGAAACCACCCACACCTATGTCAATTAACGAATCAGGCAATACAAAAAAAACAATTATATGAATCGACCGAAGAATTTCGACGTAAAGCTAAAGAGAGATAGAAACCTGATACTGGCTTAAACCAACACGCAAGTAACAACGAATATTCCACATGGAACCACCAGAGCCACAGGAGGTTAGATCAGAATACCAAGGGTATATTGATAACTACAGTGACAGAGATGAAGAAGATGAATAAGTGGAGGAAAACTTCGAGGTAAATTTTACAACGAATGCCTCTCCAGCATTCCCTACCTGGAATATCGAACAAAGAATAACAACATACTAAAATTCCTCGTCGACACCGAAGCCAACAAAAATTTCGTAAGAACAGAAATTGTCAAAAAACCTAAACCAACCAACAAACAATTCCATGTTAGATCAGCGGGAGGTGACATCAAAATCCAACATAAAATATCAATGCAGTTCTTCAAAAATCTTGGTAATGTCATTCAACTAGATGTTTATATTCTGCCGAGACTGACAACGTATGACGGGAAAATTGGAGATGACACGCTGAAGAAATTAGAAGCTTTAATCGAAAGAAAAAACAATACTATCGCAATAAGACTTCAATTCAATATTTTTTATATGCGGCACACAATGCATAAATTTCGCGTATGTGTATATTGACGACATTTTGGTGTCAAGTAGGAACGAAGAAGAGCATTACGAGCACCTAAACAAAATATTCACTCGCTTAGCACAATACGGTTTAATAATTAAACCCTCCAAATGTGAATTTGGTGTAGCTTCCGTCAATTTCCTAAGCCATGAAATCACTAAAGATGGTATTAAACCATCTGCAGATCGAATCATGGCAAACAAAAACTTTCTTAAACCCACTTCTTTTAGGCAAGTGCAGCGTTTTGTGGCATGGTCCACTACTACATTCGCTTTATTCCTCACTTGTCCGAACATCTTGCTCTAATACACAGTCATCTCAGTGCACTTGGAAAAATCAGTAAGAAGAACCCATTTTCCTGGAAAAATAAATGTGAAAAAGCATTTAACGCAACTAAACAAAATATTCACTCGCTTAGCACAATACGGTTTAACAATTAAACCATCCAAATTTGAATTTGGTGTAGCTTCCGTCAATTTCTTAAGCCATGAAAGCACTAAAGATGGTATTAAACCATCTGCAGATCGAATCATGGCAAACAAAAACTTTCTTAAACCCACTTCTTTTAGGCAAGTGCAGCGTTTTGTGGGCATGGTCCACTACTACATTCGCTTTATTCCTTACTTGTCCGAACATCTTGCTCCAATACACAGTCATCTCAGTGCACTTGGAAAAATCAGTAAGAAGAACCCATTTTCCTGGAAAAATAAATGTGAAAAAGCATTTAACGCAACTAAACTTGCACTTACTCAAACCACTCTTCTCGCCCATCCTATAGAAAATGGAATTCTTCACATTAGTGCTGATGCTTTCGGTGTTGCTGTGGATGATGTATTGGAACAATTACATAAAAAAAAGTAGGTAACCATTATATTTTTTCTCCAAAAAGCTTTCCCAAACCGGAATAAATGTAGATACATGGTACTGGTCAAAATCATGCATTACTTGCCAAATTTCGAAGGTTAATCGACATGCTCGTTCAGAACATGGCCATTTCGACAATCTAAAGGGCAGGTTTGAACATATCCATGTTGATCTAGTCGGACCATTACCTCCATCTAATAACAATTTGTACATTTTGACAATCATTGATAAGTTTACACGTTGGCCAGAAGCTTTACCTTTACCGGATAAAAAGACAACCACGGTAGAGAAAACTTTTGTAGACCAGTATAATTCGAGGTTTGGTATTCCACTAGAAATCATGACTGATCAAGGAAGTCAATTCGAAAGCAATATATTTAAGGAGTTAACAAAAATGTTAGGTTCTCACAGAATACGGATGACGACAAACCCACAGGTAAATGGCATCGTAGAGAGACTACATCGTCATTTAAAAGCCTCTCTTTATGCTAGATGGAATTCACCTAATTGGAGTGATAAACTCCCATTTATTCTTCTTGGTATACATACTTCGATCAAGACTAAACGCGGGTGTACTGCTGCTGATCTTGTCTACGGACAACCGCTAAAGATCCCAGGCGAATTGGTAATGTACCCTAGTTCGACGTTATCGATAGATCCAACTTCACTGGTCGAGAAATTACGAGAATTTACGGTAGAGTTGACGCATTGAAATTGTGATGGATGACAATCTAATGTAGATGTAACAAACTTTTTAAATGTAGAGCTACAAGTAAATACGCGAGGTAAAGGAATAACACTAATTAATGCTAGAAGTATTCGTAACAAATTTGATAAGTTTGAATTGTTAGTTAATAATTACTCGAAACCGCCAGACGTAATAGTGGTTAGTGAAACTTGGCTATCAGAACTCGAGACAAAATTCTATAACATAATTGGCTATGTATCGTTACACAGCACCCGTGAAAAACTTGGTGTTGGAGTAAGTATCTTTATAAATGAATCTATTTTAGCATATGAGCAGTGTAATATCTGTAATGCCAATTCCAACTTTTTGATAATCAAACTTGTTATACTTAATTTAAATGTAATAGGTATCTATCTATAGACCTGCAACTTCGATATCCACATTTTACGAAACACTAGATTTCATTTTAAATAAATACTCTAATTCAGTTGTGTTAGGCGACTTTAATATTAATTACCTGGATGTGCATGATAAAAGTACCAAAGATTTAGAAGATTTGATTCTCAGTAATAGATTTTTTATTCTTAATAGTAGAAGCAGCAATTATAACACTCAAATTTCCAATACAATTTTCACATCTATTAATTACGTGATTACAGATCGAGTAGATAAAAATTCTTCCTTAGTGTGCACAATGTTTAAGAGTTTCGCATCAACTGAAAAATTTTTAGAATCTTTTGAACACTTAATTGCTACTAAAAAAAACTATTATGAACCAAAATAGTCTAAAAATAAATTCGAAAGTAAGAGTTCGTAAGCCATGGTTTGATAAAAAACTATTAAGTCTAATGAGAAATCGGGATAGGGTTTCTGTTCTACACAAATAATATCCAAACAATGTATATATTAAAAAACAGTTTAGAGAGCTCCGGAACATATGCACCTCAATGGTTAAATCATTAAAAATAAATTTCTACTCAAGTAAACTTATAAAAATAATGGTAATGTCCGGAAACACTGGAGTGCAATTAATCCACTTATTTTTAATAGACCTAATACAGCCAAAATTTTGCAATCATCTCAGGCATATTTTATTCCTAGATTAACTTCCCTAGGTTAACGATTCTATAGCAAAGGGAAATTTTCCAAATGAATTAAAGATTTCGAAAGTTACAACAATTTTTAATGATGGAAATAAGAATATAGCTTCAAATTATAAACCGATCTCTGTAACAACATGTTTTGGCAAAGTCTTTGAGTATGTCATCAACAAACAGCTGGTGAATACCCAGGCTGCGATAGCTAATTTGTACAATTTAATTTATTAGGGAATTGAAAACAATTTTATTGGAGTTTTATTTATTGATTTACAGAAGGCGTTTGATTGCGTCAATCATAAAACTCTAATATCTAAGTTACAGTCGTTAAATCAAAGTGAAAGCTCCTTTAAACTCTTAATCACCTATTTAACTAATCGTAAACAATTCGATGCTATTCAGAACCAAAGCAGTGATATTATCGATGTGAGTTGTAGCATATACCACAATAATCATTATTGGGTCCCGCCTTATTTAGTATACCATTGATATGATTGTGTGCCATAATGAAAGTTTTAACGATATACTAAACAATATGCTCTACGATTTAACTTTGATTGAAAATTACACCTCTTTTTACATATACTTGGAAGGATAAGGTAGGATATTAGTTAATTATTGAGATCGACCCGGTTACAAACACCGTGACACTCAAAAGTTAGTAAATTTTTGTGGGGTAGGGAAAGAAAAGGTTTGTTAGTAATGATGGAATTGGTCCGTAATTGGTCCCAGTAGTCAATATTTAAACTACTGTTAGTATAAGACAATCACAGTTTTATTGAACTGCTCTGCATTCTGTCATCTCTTATCAGCAACTCCAGTCTGCCACCATTCATCTGTAATCTGCAAAGGTTCCCTGAAAACAGAATCTATTAATTAACTAATTTTTCTTAGATGTAGGCTGTAAAAAATAGAATTAATTTCAATCTGAAATTATAATTTAATTAATTATAATATTATAAAATTATAGTTCTGCAATCCATATGCTGTAATAAATTGGATTAGTTTCCCTTGAAATTAAAAAATTAATTAATTAATTCGTTCCGTTGCGTTGTTGCTAAAAATTAGGTGTTAATTTAGTACCGTACTATAGTGGTAATATAAACCATAATATAACAGTACAAAGGAATGAAATAATATAACATACAATAATATAAACACCAAAATTCAAATCTGAAACATAAGAATATACAGAATACAAAAATATAAAATATAAAGATATCGAAATTAATTTAATAACATCGGCATTTGTACGCAAATTAAATGCAGCAGCCATACTTGATTCGAGACTTATTATTTTACGGCCCTTAAGATCTTCATTGAAACATGTAATTTGTAGGAGAAGCCGGCATCCATCATCTTCGGGATGATAGATTTCAACAACGTCACGTATTTTAGCATCCGGATATTTTTTTGGTTTAACACTAAACCTTCAGAGCTGTTGTGGTACAGATATAATTTATATAACTTCATTTTATTAATTAAAGGATCAATTTTAAACATATAAATTTTAATTTAAACCCTAAAAGAGTCCACTCCAATATTACGCACAGACTAAAATACTCTACATTTCGACAAAACTAAATGAACCTAAGAATTACAAATTTTCGCTTAAAAACTAAAAAATTTAGAGTAAACATTTTATCTATAATATTTATTATATTTTGCATATTTAATTAAAATATTGTTATTTATTTTAATAATTTTAAGATAAAATATCGTATATTGATTAGCAAAATGTTTGCGAACTACATTTTCCTAATTTATTTGTACTGCCCGAAAATTCTACAAATAGAACTTTATTAAACAATTAAATATTTGGATTCGATCGAATCCACCGTTTTAAAGTAATTACCCTAGTAATATGTGTACATACATATATATACATATTTCATCTATGTATTTAAAGAAAATTAAAACAAAATGTCCCAAGAAAGAACACCAAGGGAAAATTTCTAAAAATAAAATAAATAACCAACACAACTGTGCAAATACAAGTCATGAAAGGTTAATTTCAAAACATTTTAAACATTTTAATATCAAAAAAACCTAGAATCAACACGTGTTTTATATACATACTATCAAAGAAAACACGCTATATCAGAAGTGAAGACACAAACAAAATAGCACGGGCAACAGCACCTCCTCCGCAAAATCCACACCTTCCAAATCCATCCAGTGAGCAACTCCAATTCAATTTACAAAGGTTACAATGAAGCTTGAATGTGACAGACCTCCCCCATGGAACCCGTTCCATCGCCACTCGTTCCTCTTCACAGTCACACGCATACAAAATACACTTCACTTATATAAAAACACAAACAATTCAACCGCTTCCTCGGCCGATCCCGTGCCATACCCTTCCCAATCCCGCTTCCTCCCCCTGCTGGGAAAAATACACGTGCACATGTAGCTACACAATTCAACAAGAACAAAACATTTATTTGTTCAATATAGATGACGCGCCTAAAATCGCCTCCCATTGCTATTCAAATTCATACAGCAATCTTCCCATACCTCTCCAATTCGGAAATGCCGACCAATAGCAACTCAATGACAAATACATTCCAATTTAGAGGAACAGTTCTCTGACTCAAACACACAACCCCATCCCACAGACATTGTCCCACCAACAATGAACCCCCTCACTACACAGTGCAAAGTACAAAACTCCATTGAGTCCTGGCTTCCAAAACCAGCGACCATGCATTCTGCCTCGAACCGACCGATTCTGGAACCAACAGAAGCCGACAATCATACAAGTGAGTTCAGTAGTTCTTTGACACCGTTGCCATTCAGCCCAATTATACTGACGGTGGTTGGACCGACAGTACAAGATGTTTTCCTGAGGTGTTCCACTTTTACGAAAGGTAAATTTTAATATTCAATTAAAAAGTATCGACGACAACATTTTCTTGCCGTACCCTAGAGCTAGTTGTAAAAATTTCTGATAGCTTGTTCTCAACTTTGACACAATATTGCTGTCAACAGGTTGGCTAGTTGCATACGTAAACGTAGCTTACACATATGATTATCATCCACTTTGAAATCCAAATCAGCCCCTCTCACCCTCAGCCCAAGAAGGAAACCAACACCAACTGCCGAGGCCATCCTCATACTGTAAAGCAATGTACAGCTCTGAGACACACGATCTCCACTGTTTGGCCATCCAGTTCCCTGAAAAGCCAGCTTCAAGCGATACTCCTTCATGGTTAATAGAGTGCCATCAAACGCCCCTGGCTTTTTTAGCAACCGCACGTTCCACCCACCGACCATAAACTGCGTGTGTATTAACATAAGTGGGAGTCGGTTAATATTTTGGTGGCATCTACCCCCCCCCCTCTGCTAATACATTTCTATGGATGCGGGTA